>JACEFZ010010953.1:0-25000 GCA_014155875.1 Cepaea nemoralis | reverse complement strand
AACCGAGAAAATTTTGTTGGGGCCTAAAAAAATTCTTTTTTTTGGGCATTATTTCACGGGGTCTATTTAAAGACCGACAATAAAAATTATTACAAAAATTAGAATTGACCATCACCAAAAGCGCAGGGAACCCTTTTTGGGATTTTATATTACTAGCAAATAATACCAAATTTAAGGGAAAAACAAGTGTAAATTTTCCCAAAGTTTTTAAAAAATCTGTAAAATGTCAAAAATGCATTAAATTTTTCATTGCAAAATTGAAAAACCTTTTAGTAATGTTCCAAACCTCCCCTTTGCCTAATCCAGGGTCGTTTATTATTTTAGGACAGATCCAGCAGTACTAGGCCAATTTTTTGGGGCATCTTCCCCGATTTGTACGTGAACCGTAAGCACACCTCTGAGTTCCAGTCAATGAAAAACCCTAAGCGTCATCTATTGGTGAAAAAACCCATCGACTCTGGGTGTTACGCATTGTCCCGACTGAAACTCCCCAACACGGTCAACAAAAGGTATGCATCGGATGACCGTATATACGGTGGTCACTAATTTTACCATTAGGGAGAAAAACCAGAGATTCCAAAAAATGTGTTTGGAAATGTTTTTAAAAAAAGTACAGTATGTATTCTATGAAATGTGAGAATCATAGACATTGTAAACTAAACTATGTATAAGAACAGTGATTACCATGGCCGTGAATCAAGAGAAGAACTGTGCTCCGAAAACAAATACACCGTGTGAAATGGAACAGCTCGTTAAGACCAAGCTCCATATTGCCTGAATCATTTGTTAAGCGAAAAACTGTGTCAGAACTGTCCATAAATCAACACTAAGAAAACGGGGGCACACACAACGAAATCTACATCCATACCCAAAGGACACATAACTGTGTATTGTATTTAATTAACCCCGGGCAAATTAATTATACAGTATGCCAAGAAAGCATTTCTGAACATTGGGGCAAAAACAACCTGGGGTATTTGAAAATTTTAAAAAAAAAAAAATTTTTTTTTTTTTTTGTTTTGGGAAAATAGCCAGTCTAAAATTCTGCCCTTCTACCATTCTCTTATATACATTTTTTGTCCATTATAAGGCTACCGAGAACACCATAACAACAAACAACAACAACAACAAACAACAACAACAACAACACAACAACAACAACAAACAACAACACAACAACAAACAACAACAACAACAACAACAACAACAACAACACAACAACAACAACAACAACAAATATCCAAATATGGATTATAACGGTATGGGAATGTGCAAACATCATGACTCACACTAATAATAGTTGATGTGGTAATTGTTATTAGCTATGTGAGTATAGACTGTATTGCCAATAGGAGACTGACTGTTATACATTTTTTCCGCATATCCTTACAGGACATCGGCTATCAACATCAGCATCTTCAACTGACTGTTGATTTCTTGGCAAGATTACGCTAATAGTTTGCCATTACTTTCTGAGCGACCGGCTCACACTAACCCTGTAAGGATGCCGACGCGGAGAGAACCCGCTACAAATTCTCGCGCTCCGACCACGTTACTCACCGAGAGTATACGGGATTACGGAGAAATGTCGTGTAAATCCTAGACCAGAGAGACCGGTGACTGTTATACAAGGATATTATTATTTATTATTATTATTATTATTATTATATTATTATTATTATTATTATTATTATTATTATTATTATTAAATGCCCCTGGGTATCAGGTTCAGTTCTCAAATTAAAACCTAAACCTAGTGAGACTTTCATTGATTACGTCTCAAATGTTCAGAGTGTACTAGATAGATGGCTTAAAGCAGCTAACATAGGAAGACTTTGATGGCTCAAAAATTTAAAGACCCATGGATAAATCATATCCACTATACCATCTCCTTTTGCTAAATTTTGCAGCATCAGACATTGAGACATAGAGCAGTTCGAAAAGAAGGATCTGCATATTTTTCTTCTAACAGAGATATTTTTTAAGACCTCAATGACGCTGAAATAGTTGGCTTTTGTGAAGACCAGCCTAAAAACAATCAGAGTAACAGAAAACCCTTTCAGAAATCTGACAACAAAGACTAGAAAAGTGTCAAAAGTAGTTATTTATTGTCAACTTTTGCATGACCTTATTCTATGTGTGACAAATCGCCAAAAATCCGCGCGCATCTTGAGGTTTATCAAGAAGCAACAAAATAAAAGATCTGATACAGGCGTGCAATCAATGTTTTTTTTGTTCCAGCTACGGCCATTATTCAAATAAGTGCCTTGGCCGTCAACGTATGAAAGCCAACAATGCTATTTGATTGATACATCCTCTAATAGTGGTGTGGGAACTGAGTGTGAAGTTGAAAATGTAGTACCTTTCAGGGAGTCTATAGATGTATGTTGTGTAAACGATATAGTAAGTTTTGACGGTTTTTGTGAGCGATGTCCAAATTTCATGCAGACGGAAAATTAAATGTGGACATACAGTACCATGCTCAACTGAAGTGTAAATGCAGCCTTAGCCTCCAGAGGCAATATCGTGTTCCACAATGCAATGGTCAACGATAGACCATGCCAATGTTTGCTGGACAGCGGCAGCACCCTTATTGGTCTTCAGAAAGGATCTAGTGAGTCCAGTGATTATACAGGCGACTCTGTCAAATGCCGAACTTTTCGGGTAACATTGAAATTTACCCTTTGGCCAAAGCACGTATTATAACACTCCTTTCCTTTCTGGTACCTTTACTTGTGCAATACTTGACAACCGTGTACTGATTTAATTTTGGGTTGCTTACCCTAACTGAAACAATGTACTATGATGAAATAGCTGCATGGAAAGATTAAATGAGCTAATGCACAACCAGAGCAGACCTGCGTAAAACATCAAGACACCCTACAAGTGAGAGACTACGGTTGCTTTCTCCATCTGGCACAGATGATACCAACAGACAGATTCATAGAACAGCAAAAGATGATCCTAGTGTGTCTCCTTATTTAAAATTAATGAAAGAAAGAGCCAAGTAACCAAAAATGTCTCATGGTTCTTTAAACCTAATAATGGCTTTCTTACTAATATTTTACAAACTGATACCCTGTATAATCAGCAACGGTGCGACCTGTCCAACACACGCCTAACTGTGCAAAAAACTGCAATGAATCAACGCTTGCTGGTCACCTGGCAGAAGACAAAACCAGGCCTAGATTTCAGGACTCATTTTCATTGGCCAGGGTTTTGGAGTGATATGAAATTATTTTATCGTTTTTGTAATATCAGTCAACAATTATTACACAAGGGTAAACATCCCACAGCTAAAGTACTACCTCCTACTCTGGCTTCTAGACCTTTGAGAGGGAGGGTCAATTTACCATACACAAACAAGGGTGCTTGAACAATTGATCGGAACCAGATCAAAACATACTTCGGTTACTTCCAGACAAACAAAATGGCAAGGACCATTCAAGGTGTATGTGGAGATTTCAAATGTTGACTATGAAATTCGATAACTGACACTTAAAGATATTCCATGTCAACAATGTTGAACTTTACTTTTCATGACAAGAGACAGGAGTAGAGACAGACGAACACATTGCACCCACACCTAATGATGAGATGACAGACTACATAGCGCAACTACACTAGTTAGCGAGACTGGCAATCCGACGAGATGCATACATGTAGTGAGCTTACAGAATAAGCCATGATATATGTTCCATACTGATGACTGGACAAACAAACTTACTGAAACTAAGACATGTCTTTGACAGAGTGCGACTCTTCGGTCTCACTGTCAAACCGAGCAAAGTTGAATTGGGCCTAAAAAGAAATTCATTTTTTGGGTCATGTCATTTCACAGGGTCTACTTAGAGACCGACAATAGAATTATTACAAAAATTATGAATTCTGAGACCATGCCTACCACAAAGCAGCAGGTCAGAAGCCTTTTGGGATTATTATATTACTATAGCAAACTAATACCAAATTAGGGGAAATTACAAGTGTATTTTCCAATGTTTAAAAAACATCTGTAAAATTGTCAAAGATGCATTATTAATTTCTGCATTGTCAAAATTGAAAATCCTTTTTAGTAATGTTCCAATCCTCCGCTTGCCTAATCCTAGGCTCGTTTATTATTCTAGGACAGATGCCAGCAGTACTAGGCCAATTTTTTGAGGGCATCTTCCACCCGATTTGCTACGTGAACCGTAAGATCACACCTGCTGAGTTCCAGATCAGAGTGAAAAACCCTAAGCGTCATCTATGTGGTGAAAAAGCTCCATCGATCTCTGTCGGATGTTCCTGCATTGTCCCGACTGAGAACTCCCCAACCACGGTCATACAAAACTGGTATGCATCGGAATGACCGTAAATATACAGGGTGGTCACTAATTTTAACCATCTGAGGTAGAAATACCAGAGATTCCAAATAAATGTGTAGAGTAATAAGTGTTAAAATTAGTACAGTATAGTATTCTATGTAAAATAGTGTATGAATACATAGACATTGTAAGCTAAACTATGTACTAAGAACAGTGATCTACCATGTGTCCGTAGACATCAAGAGAAGAACTGTGCTCCGAAAAACAAATATATCACCGTGTGAACTGGAACAGCTCGTTAATTGACTAAGCTCCATATGTGTCCGGTGAATCATTGTGTTACGCAAAGAAAAAACTGTGTCAGAACTGTCCATAAATACAGACACTAAGAATACGGGTCTACGACACAAGCGAACTCTACAGATGCCATACCAATAGGACACAATTATGACTGTGTATTGTATTTAATATACCCAGGACAAATGTATTATACAGTATGCCAATGAAAGCAATTTCTGAACATTGGGGCAACAACTAACCTGGGGTATTTGAATACTATGTATTTAAAATACCTATTGTGATATGTATTATAATATTTTAATAGTGTGATAATTATAGGTAGAATAGGTAACTGTAATTTACCTTAGAGTTAGGGAAATAAAATAGTTTATTTTTGTTTAGTAGTTTTACATAAATCATTACTTTAACCCACCTACTTACCTTAAAAGTACAATAGATAGTAGTTGGATAGAAATAGTTACCATTTAGGGTTATTACATTCCACTTTTGTTTCATTTCAGTTGCGTTCATTCCATCTTAATGAACACATTCCATTTAACAAACATGATCAGTTATTATTATGATTAATTTACAACCATATATGATAAAAATGTTAGACAATTAAATATACATCATTTACACCATTTAGATTAAGAATATCAGTCATATATTTTCTTTTCATTTAAAAACATCATTTATAATTTGGCTATATTTCAAATTAACCATTTTAGAAAGGTACATAAGTCATTACATTTCACATTACCCATTTCAGAAAGTTACATAACTCATCTCACATCAATTACATTTTAAATAGTTAGATTACATCCCTTAAATTAGATAATATTAGGATTAATGTAAGCATATCTTAGGATTAATGTGGCAAAATAAATTAAAATAGTTAACACATGAAATACACATTTATAGAAGTAGTAGTAGTGTCAGTAGTTAGAGTATGATTACAGTAAAATATAGTTGGTCACAAGACCAAGGGTATAAACCATCAACCCTTTGTACTTACATGTAAATATGTTGTATATATATGACTCGTGCAGCGATTTACGCACAGTCATTGAGCTCGACGTTCTCAAACTGAGCCGAACTTGTACAGTGTCACTCCAAGGTTTTTAAATAATTGGGAGGGTGAAAGATGTGTGACATAAGTGTGAAAGTAAAAGATGTGTGACAGAAGTGTGAATGTGAGAGCAAATGTAAATTATACAAAAGAGAGAGAGAGATCGGTCAGCGGATATTTCTGCCGCTCAACGCGACTTTTTATTTATTGTCTGCGTCAAATGTTTGCGTTCAATGTGAAAATGTGCTGTGATAAATGTGTTGTGTGTAGTTTAGTTTAGATCTTAGATAAAGGATTTTAAGTCTCATAAGACGGAAACGTAGTCACGAATTAGTGTTATACACTTGTTTGTGGCCACATTTAACCGAATTATGGCACTTGAAAAACTAACTTACATACACACGATAGATAGATATACATGTTAGAAGGTAGACTATATTAGTAATTACATCCAACCACGCAAACAACCAGAAAAACAAACATATAAATTGCATACATATTTCGCAGATCAAAGGGAGATAACTCCGGGTCAGGGGGACATAATAGACAACGAAACACTAACTTAACAGTGAAATATACTAACTTTACACGCGGAAGCGAAGTAGGTAAAGCCTGTCGCACACAGCTTGGGTAATGGTTGGTAATATTATATGGGGGACATGAAGCAATTCATGTGTTGACCCCTAAGAAAGTCAACTTTGTATGGGTAGTAATGTTAATTTACTATTGGAGGGCAGGTCTTATAAGACAACGGTCCGGTTCAGACATACCTCTAATTAATAAATATTGCAACTGAGAAGAGGGCTCACGCCAACCAGACAAGTCTGTGGCGATTGCCAGTAGCCAAGTAAAAGTGATACTACATTGTGACATTAGTCAGGTAGAAGTCTATGGAGTTACCCAAAGCCAGGTTATCTACAGGTCTTTGACAAAAAATTAGAGACACTAATTTTTTAGAAACCTCTTGCGTCACAACCAATGACTCAAGTTGATGACGCACACAGGAGGGGAGGGTGTATGTCAAAGACTGCAATAGAAGGGGCGGAGGTATGCCCAAGAGAGTACACCAACGGGAAGAGTGGTCAACCTCAAATAGAATAGAGGTGATGTAGGGGGCGGGTAGGTGAGAGAAATAGGGGGACTATTAACTAGTTCTCTCATGAGACACGGAGACGGTGACCAGATAGTCAGCACTCTGGTCACGACAGAATCACGCCTACATAATAGCCACGATTGCAATATCACCAAGAGACAGCTAATGTAAGCGTGCCAAGCATCACGGCACGGCTTACGTCAAGGACGTGTCAATGGTCCTTCCCGCGTGGTGTGTAACCACGGGGAAGCCAACTAGTCAGACGGGGACTGACCATTGTAGAGAGCAGATCGTTAGATGTTGATAGGGGTTTTGTGTAACCAAATAGATAGAGATAGCATTAGAGTTTAGGAAACTAGTGATAGGTAATTCTGTGGCTTTGTGTGTGGTTTGATAGCGACTGTTATGCACTTGTAAAGAGCCTACGGCAATAAAATGTACCATGTAATTCCTTTCACACGACTTGCAAGTTTCCTTGTGTGGTGTGAAAGAAGTAATCCGATGATGCCTGTCACATGAGTTGTTGACAATTATTATTATTAAGGGGGGGGGGGGGGGGGGGGGGTGGGGGGTGGGGGGGGGGGGGGTGGGGGGGGGGTATTCTGTACTGAGATACTGAGAGAAGGAGAGAGCGAGAGAAAGAGAGAGAGAGTTCAGAGATAGATAGAGAGAGATAGAGAGAGATATGGAGAGAGCGGGAGGAGAGAGAGAATGAAAGAGAACGAGAGAGAGAGAAAGAGAGAGAAAGAGATAGAGATAGAGACAGAGAGAGCGTGGGGAAGAGAAAGGCAGAGAAAAGAGAGAGCGAGATAGAAAGAGAAAGAGAGAATGGTATGGGAGGGGATAACTAACAGTGAAGCTCTGATAAGAAACATTCAGGTGGTCATATTTCCGCGCTAAATATATATATAGAGAGAGAGAGAAGGGGAGGAGGAGTGGGAGAGAGACAGAATGAGGGAAGGGGAGAGAATGTGAGGGAGGGGAGGTTGAGAAAGTGTGAGAAAGGAGGAGAGGGAGAATGAGTGAGGGAGAGGAGGGGGAGATATAGATTAAAGGAGGGGAGAAGGAGAGAGAATGAGGCAGGTAGAGAGGGAGAGAGAGTGAGGGAGGGAGAGAGAGTGAGGGAGGGAGAGAGAGTGAGGGAGGGGTAGAGAGTTGAACGAACGAACGAACGAACGAACGAACGAACGACCCAATTCACGCAGGCCCGTCTAACATTCTGCCCTTCTATCACTCTCTTTCATACATTATTTCATTCACACATTATTCAAGGCTAACAGAGAACAGCAACAATATAAAAGATATGCATTATAAAGGCATGGGCAAAATGCGAACATCAAAACTACACGACTCAGTAATATTAGATAATGGTCTGACACTTGTTATTAGCCATGTGGAATATACTGGCCTACCAAAAGGGGACTGGCTGTTATACTAGGGGTTTGTTATTATTATTATTATCTCTATTATTAAGGGGGAAGGTAATCCGTACTGAGATAGTGTTCGAATGGTTTGCGATTATATGAATAGAGATTGGTGATGTCTTTGATTTCTTGTGGAAGATTGTTCCACAGCTGAGCTGCAGAATACGTTAAGCTTGTTTTCTATAAGTCAATCCTAGGCTTCGGAATGTGTAATATATTTAAACGTTTACTCTGTCTTCTAAAAGTACTGGAGAGTTTTGGTCAGAGACCATAACTTTATGAAGGGAAAATCCCAACTGCACCTCCACGCGGTAGAGGATGGAAACACACTACGGTGTGGCTAACACAGCTCTGGGGACCGAGTATCCACCGGAATAAGTGGACAACTCTGCAGCTGAGCAGAGCAGGGCACTCACTTGTCCTTGCAGTCGGAAATGGCTGTCAAAAGCAGAGGTAAAAAGACCACCATGTGAATGTGGAAGGCAAGGGGAAACCACCACATTATCTTCCCAAGACTTCATGGCAAAACATAAATCAAAGTTAGTGAAGGACGTTAATGGCTGTCTTAGGGCATCCTCGTCCGGTAGGGACAGTCATGAGCCACAGGTGACACCAGACTGTCATCCAGCTACTGATGGCAAAATCTTAACTAAAATAAATAAATTTAGAGTAGGAACATGGAATGTTAGGACATTAAATGAGCTAGGAAAGTTGACCAATGTTCTAAGAGAGATGGATAGCATGGAAATGAATATACTAGGCGTTAGTGAGATGAGATGGAAGGGATCGGGCAAAATTATAGCTGACAATCACACAATAATTTATTCTGGAGGGGATACACATGAAAAAGGTGTAGGAATAATATTAGACGAAAAAACAGCCAAGTCAATTAATGGATACTAGGTGTATTTCAGATAGAGTTATTATGGTAAAAATCAAAGGCAAACCAATAGACATAAATATTATACAAGTATATGCACCAACAGCAAGCAGTAGTGATGAAGAAATACAACACTTTTACGACGAAATAGAAATGGCGATGGCTCAAATTGGATCACAAGAAATAAAGATAATACTTGGTGATTTTAATGCAAAAGTAGGAAAGGGAAAAATGGAGGATGTAGTGGGGAATTATGGTTTAGGTACAAGAAATGAAAGAGGGGAAAAGCTAATAGAATGGGCAAATATCAATGATATGATAATTGGAAACACATGGTTTAAACACCATAAAAGACGACTGTACACATGGATAAGCCCTGATAAGAAAATACGCAACCAAATTGACTACATACTAATTAATAAAAGATTTAGAAATTCTTTAATTAATGTAAAGACAATGCCTGGTGCTGACTGTAATAGTGATCATGTACCACTATGTGGACAAATAAAAGTAAGATTAAAGAGAGGGAAAAAAATGGTTAAGAACATGAGACTTAATAAAGAGGTTCTAAAAATAGATAAAGAAATGCAAGAACAATACAGAGTGACTGTGAAAAATAGGTACAATGCAATAACTAAAATACAGAGTATAGATGAACAATGGGAAATGTTAAGGGACTCCATTCATCAAACTAGCAAAGAAGTATTACCAGAGAGAGGCAAAATAGCTAAGAAAAAATGGATGAATGAAGATATCTTAAACCTGATGGACAAAAGAAAACAGTATAAAAATGACAAACAAGAATACGCTAAGATAAATAAAGAAATAAAAGATAAATGTGGGAAGGCTAAAGAAAGTTGGTTAAACGAGCAATGCAAAAAAATTGAATTAAATTCCATTAAAGATTACAAAAAATATGCACAGACAAATCAGTGAGCTTACAGGAAAAAAAATAAGAATAAATACAGGGTGTTTGAAATCAAAAACAGGAAAGATAATATTAGAGGAAGATGCTATAATGAAGAGGTGGAATGAGTATATAAGAGAATTATATGAAGGAGAAAGGGCAGAATTGACAGAAGATAGTAACTTGGAAGGTCCACCTATTTTGAAAGAAGAAGTCGCTGACGCTATGAAACGTATGAAGAAAGGAAAAACAGCTGGGCCAGATGAAATCACAATAGAAGAATTAGAAGTATTGGGAGAATTTGGAGTAGATATATTAACCAAAATGTTGAATGATATTTACAGCAGTGGATATTTACCCAGTGATATGCTGAAATCTGTATTTATAGCTATACCAAAAAGACCAGGAGCAATTGATTGTGAAGATTTTCGTACAATTAACCTTATAAACCATATCACTAAGCTTCTACTCAGAATCATAATGAGAAGAACCAAAAAGAAAATAATAATGGAAATTAGTGAAGAACAGTATGGATTTGTGGAAGGAAAGGGCACAAACAATGCAATTTATACATTGCGGACACTAATAGAAAGGTCAATAGAGAAACAGAGGGACATATATTTGTGCTTCATAGATTATACTAAGGCATTTGATAAAGTAAAACATGATGAACTGATTAAAATGTTGGAAGATATCAACACTGATGGAAAAGATTTAAGAATAATAAAGAATATTTACTGGAACCAAGTAGCAGCAATTAAAATGGGAAATAAAGAGGGTAGTTACGAACAGATAAAGCTAGGAGTACGACAAGGGTGTGTCTTGTCACCAGATCTTTTCTCCCTGTATAGCGAAGTAATAATGAGAGAGATCAAAGAGATGCCAGGAATACTAGTTGGAGGTTATAATATAAATAATATACGCTATGCAGATGACACAGTATTGGTGGCGGATAATTCAACAGACCTACAACAATTATTAGACGTTGTAGTAACAGAGAGTGCAAGGAAAGGACTCAACTTGAATATCAAGAAAACAGTAACAATGGTAATATCAAAGAAAATGGTGACACCAAAATGTGACATAGAAATAGAAGGGAAAATCCTTAACCAAGTTGATAATTTTAGATACCTAGGGGCATTTATAACATCAGATGGAAGATGTACAACAGAGATTAGGAGCAGAATAGGGCAGGCAAAAGCTGCATTTCAGAAAATGAAGAGTATCTTATGCAATAAGTCACTGTCACTGAATGTAAGAAAGAGAGTGCTGAAATGCTATGTAGAACCAGTTTTGCTGTATGGCAGTGAATCTTGGAATGTAAATGAACAAATTAAGAAGAAATTAGAAGCAACAGAGATGTGGTTCCTGAGACGAATGTTGCGAATTCCTTGGACTGCCAGAGTAACTAACGACGACTGCCTGAAACAGGCTAATGAAACTAGAACATTATATACAACAATAAGACAGAGACAAACAGCTTTCCTCGGTCATGTGATGAGAAGAGAGGCATTGGAGAACATCGTAACAACTGGAAAGATCGAGGGGAAGAGAGGCAGAGGTAGACCAAGAGAAGTGATGCTGAATGGATTGAGACGGTGGCATGGAGGAATATCAGCAGCAGAGTTGATCCAGAAAACCAAAAACCGAGATCTATGGAGAGCCATGAACGCCTACGCCAGCCGGCACGGCACTTGATGATGATGATGATTACTGTGTCTAGCATTAGATTTAAACAATGGCCAAATGTAATTTGGGGTATTCCTATGCAGGATTTTGTGAATTAGTTTAGCTTTATTAAAAAGCAGGCGTTTGCGGAGTGGTAGTAACTGACGGCGTTTATACAGGCTAGGATTGTCAGATAAATGTTTGCTATAAATTAGACTCATGGCCCGTTTCTGGAGTGAGTAAAGTCGCTAGGTGTTTGAATTAGAACAACCGTCCCAGATTGTAGAGCAGTAGTCAAAGTGTGTCTGTATATGAGAAGTATAGAATAGTTTCCTTGTGTCCTCATCAAGGAAGTTTTTAATTTTGGCGAGTTGGTAGACTTTTTTCGCTGTTTGTTTAATGAGCGCTTGAACGTGGGAATTAAAGGTTAGGTTTCTATCAATGATTAGGCCTAATGTTTTGTGCTCAATTACACTTTCTACTGGCATGTTATCGATGTGAAGTTGAAGTGATGTGTGTGGACTTAGAGTTTGAAGTCTTTGTCTGGTTGTTAATAACATTGATTTTGTTTTAGTGATGTTAATTTGCATACGGTTTGAACAGCTCCACCTAACTACATTATTTAATTCTTGTTGTAAAGACGACTCCAGTAAAATACAGTTTTCAGCGTTTGTGTACACTGTACAGTCGTCTGCAAATAGATCGCACGACGACGAAAGATGCAAAGGTAGATCGTTGATATATATGGCAAATAATAGAGGGCCAAGAATAGAGCCTTGCGGTACTCCAATATTGAAGGTAGTGGTTTGAGTGAGATTTATTATGCGATACTACTTGCTTTCTGTTTTATAGAAAAGATGATATTAGAGTGACTACATTAGGGCCAATTTTCATTGTCTCAAGTTTTTTAATTAAAATAACATGGTCTATCATATTAAATGCTTTCTTGAAATCAATAAACACAGTTCCACATAGACTGTTGTTGTTTATATTCTGGTGCCAATTTTCTATCATGTTTGTTAGGGCCGTATGGCAAGAATATTTTGGTCGAAATCCTGATTGGCTGTCAACAGTAAGCATGTTGCGAACTAAATACTGTAATGTTACTTTATGGATGTGTTTTTCTAGTGGCTTAGATAGTGATGATAGTAAGGAAAGTGGTCTGTAATTGTTCGGGAGACCATTGTCCAATGAACCAGATATAAGAAGAGGATACACTTTAGCGATTTTAAGAGCTGATGGAAAGTGGCCTTTGGTGAGACACTGATTATATACATAGGTTAGTGAAATACAGATCACTGGAGCAGCACAACGGAGAATCCGGTTGCTGATTCCATCTAACCCATAAGAGGTTGTGTTTTTTTTTTAGGTTACTGAGGTAAGTGAATACTTCAGTGATTGTCATTAGCGGTATGTCGGAAAGAATATCGCGGGAGCATCTATTCTCGCAAAACGACAGTAAAGATAAGTTGCAAGGAGAATTAGGTATTGAAGCCTTCAACTGGTCTATGTCAGTTTGAAAAAAATTACTGAATTGGTCGCATGTAATATGATTTGATGGTAAAGAATTTCGGAAGTTATACTTGTTTGTCAAGGTGTTAATTGCCTTCCATATATCCTTACTATTTGTTTTATCCATTACTAAGTTCTTAAAGTAATTTTTCTTTTCCCGTCGTATGGTATATTGAACTTTGTTTCTAAGAGTACGGTAAGCGCTGAGATCCCGCTTTTTATGTGCTTTATCTCTGTCTTTCATAATTTCAAGTATTTCCTGGGTGATCCAAGGTGGCTTGATGTGGTGTTTTACTCGAACTTCCTTGATTGGCACATGTCTATCAAAAACATCAATAAAGGTTTTCATCCAGAATTCCAGGGCATCATCCGGGTCAGAAAGCTGATAAACATTGTTTAGAGGTGAACTGAGCAAGTCCTGTAAAAATGCGTTTTTGTTGAAATTTTTGTAACTTCTATATTTTACACTTATGTGTTTATGTTTAGGAGTTTTAATTCCTTTTTAGACCACGTGCAGCATATTGGGTAGTGATCGCTCATTGCACAATTGGGTACCGTGCATTCTATGATGTTGTCTGAGCAAGTTACATAAATGTGATCTATGACTGTTGAAGATGACTTTGTTACTCTAGTAGCTTGTTGTACTATTTGTTGGAAATTGTATGATGCAATTATATTTCCCCATATTATTTTGGATTTGTTGGTGTCAATGTTAAAGTCTCCGAGTAGTATAATTTCCTTCCCGGAAGCGAAAACCACATCCATCATGGTAGTGAAGTATTCGTACCAGACGTGTCCAGCACTGAGATTTCGATAGAGGTAGCCAATTATCAGGGGTGTGCGGTTTTGAAGTTTTAGCTCTAACCAAATACATTCTATTTCGCAAGTTTCTAGCCTACGGTGAGCATTTAGTAAATTAGAAACATAGGCTACTATGCCTGTCTCTTGTTTCCTACAGGGATCCCTTCTAAAAACTTTGTACCCTTTAATAGAGATGTCCTCATCTGAAATGTTATCATTAAGTCTACTTTCACTAAGGCCGAATAAATGAAAATTTTGATTAAGAATAGAAGATAACTCTGGTAGCTTGTTAAATAAGCTGCAAATGTTTAAGTGTTCAAGGCGTATTCCTGACTTATTGAGCCAGTGTTGCCACTTCTCAGACATTTCATCCATGAAGAAAGTGTAAAGTAGTCAAAGTTAAGCAAAATTACAAGATCATAAAAAATCACAATTACATTAACTTAAAAAATATCAGTAATACAAATCGATATGTAAATGACAATATTATAACGATATAACTAATTAGACCAACGAATATAATGCAAACACGGAACAAAACGAATTAAAGAACATACAACAAATAATTAACCTGAAAAAACTATTTCACAAGCTAAGTAACAAACTGTTATCCAAAAGAATTAATAAATGACTATACAAGTCATTGAGGGAGAGAGAGGGAGAGAGAGGGAGAGAGAGGGAGAGAGAGGGAGAGAGAGGGAGAGAGGGAGAGAAAGACAAAAAGAGAGAGAGAAAGAGAGAAGGACAAGAGAGAGAGAGAGAGAGAGAGAGAGAGAGAGAGAGAGAAAGTGTGTGTTACTGATAGATCGTGTTTACGCGCCAAATTGTGCCTATAAGGCTGGGAAAAACACGGTAACATCTGGAAAATGTGCATATCTGCAGACCATGTGACCAGGCCTGCACAAAACGGTCAACTAGTGCAGCGGTTCTCACACACATCAGACATAGGGGGGGGGGGGGGGGGCCTGGCACTAAATATATTCACACGGGAGTCCTCACCAGGAATAGAACACTACAATTTTGAATAATCAAACAGGAAAGTCATGGGGGGGGGGGGGGGGGGGGGAGATGAGATGAACGAATAAATGAGTGTTTTTTTTTTTTTTGGGTGCTCGCTCGCTTTGAACTAAGCGTAGTCCATACACACTATACGTAGTAGTGCTGGACTGAATGTTGTGTGTGGATTAGCTTTCTATATTAACTGTGACCCTCGCCATCAGGCGAACCCACTCCGACTTCAGAGGTGCTTGTAATTTACATCCCAAAGTCAAGGACGAAAAGTCAACATTTTAGTCCAACTGTCCGGTGTAGGAGTTGAGCCCCTTACCTCGACGTAAGCACACCGGGTGTTTAAGAACACGCGTTCCCATCCATTCGGCCATGGTGACCTCTGGGTGGTGTTGAAGGAGTCTCCGTGCCGGAGTGGCTAAGACACCCGCCTTGCACTCCGAAGGCCGTGGGTTCGTTTCGAGACTGTCAGTCGGTTCACGGGTGCAGTTTTCTAGGAGACTGCTGGGACGGTCGTGGTTGGAGCAACGGAGTTCGTGCTCTGTGCGACGCTTTAGGTAAGAAAAACGTGATAAAACGGGATAAAACGTGATGCCATAAAGTTGATTCTCTCATATCTAAAACTCTTTGTTATGTAAACTATTGTAAAACTCTAGTGCTGGTTAGCTTTACAGAATTACATTGTTAAAAATAAACAGAGGGCAGAAACAAGTCACAACAGAGAGAGAGAGAGAGAGAGAGAGAGAGAGAGAGAGAGAGAGAGAGAGAGAGAGAGAGAGAGAGAGAGAGAGAGAGAGAGAGAGAGAGAGGGAGAGAGAGAGAGGAGATATTGAGAGGAAGGGAGAAAGAGAGAGAGAGAGAGAGAGAGAGAGAGAGAGAGAGAGAGAGAGAGAGAGAGAGAGAGAGAGAGAGAGAGAGAGGGGAGAGAAAGAGAGAGAGAGAGCAGAAATGAGCTCAAGATAACTACATTATGGCACAATATTATGTGTTACGAATCATGAAAAATAACAATAAACAAACAGAATGAAATACATATGCGGTACTTAACTCACGGGCCTCAAATATAAAAACTATATATATATAGCCGTGTGGCGTTGGTGACCATGCCTGTCTACAGCCCTCGTTTGCTGCACATCATTTCTGTTGCTGATGTTTCTCCATACCATGATTTCAAACTGTCCAGCATCTTCTCTCTGGCCTCCCCCCTCCCCCCGCTTCCCCCTCTTCCCCAATGTATCCATTACGAAGGAATACTCCAGCTTGCCCCTTCTCTTGGCTTGCTCAAAGAACGTGAACTCTCTTCTTCTGATGCGAGTAATCGGTTCTCTTGATGAGTTTAACCTGAGTTCCCATATCAACCTACCATAAAATGGGTACCAAGGAAGTAAAGGCGACAGGTGTGACCCCCCCCCCCCCCCACCTCGTCCACCATATTAAAAGGTGGTCTACATTTTTACTAACATTGATAACTTTTCTTCATCTGTACCTTTTCCATCCCTCCCCCAAAGTTAGTTGCATATCCTGTACATTACATCACAGTCAACACCAGCATTTGTTGCTGTTGTAACCTCTTGGCAGGTTTACGTTAAATAGTTTGCCATTGCTTTCTGAACCACCGGCATCCATTACCATTTCGTAAAATACCAACGCAAAACGGTCTGCTGCTAAATCGCCCGCAGCTGTGTTTCGAACGTTCCATTCAAACAACATTACAATATATGTTCGTTGGTATTTTGTTCGTGGTGGTCATTGTTAAAAACCAGTGTGTTATGCTGTGGCATGGTTTAGAACCAGTGAGTGTTGCTGTGATATGGTTTGGAACCAGCGAGAGATGCTGTCACGTTGTTTAGAACGTGTGAGCGAGCCATGACATGGTTTAGAACAAGCGAGTTGTGACATGGTTTGGAACCAGCGAGAGATAATGCCACATGGTTTAGAACCAGGGAGAGATGTTTTCACATGGTTTCGAACCATCGAGAGAGCTGTGACATAGTTTTGAGGCAGCGAAGGAGCTGTGACGTGCCTTGTAACCAGTTAGTGATAGTGATATGACATGATTTACAACCAGACAGCAATGCTGCGAAGTGGTTTAGAACCGGTAAGAAGTGATGTGGCATGCTTTAGAACCAGTAATCAATAATGCAATAAACCAAAAACTTAAGCCACTAAAATAAAACACCCTCACATCCACTCCTCGTCCAACTTTCCACTCAATTCACTTAATAACAAATGTGACAAACAAAGAACACCTGGAACCGCAATGAAATACGAGAAGTAAAACTGATATGAAGAAACTAGAACGAACCAGCGTCGAGGGTTTGAAAGTCGTAAAGTGGTGTGGTGATGTAAGGAACTGGAACGAACTAGCTTTCAGGTTTTGAAAGTCGTGAAATGGTGTAATGAAGTGGAACATTAAATCATGTAGATTAGCAGCTGATGTCAAAAGGTAAGGGTATCGTTTTCGTAAACAAATGCAACGAGCTGAAACTTTCACCTGATCTCCCTTGGTGAGACCTCAGTTCAAGAGACGGGATCATAAACCTGTTGAAGAGGCCAGCATGACCTAATAGATAAGAACACTCGCTCTTAAACTTCCGGTGTACTGATGCCGAGTTAGCGGGTTCAACCCCTACACTGTCAGCTGGACTAAAATGTTGATTTCTCGTCCTTGACATTGGGACGGAAATTATAAGCACCTCTGAAGTCGGAGTGGATTCGCCTGATGGCGAGGGACACTGGTAATATGGAAAACGAATCCACACGCAAAAATATCAATCCAGTGCACTTGAAGTAATAGCACTTGCATGGACTACGCTTGAGTTGGGTTCCCTCGTCTCAACTCAGAAACCGTAGTAAGCTTTACTAGAATACAAGTAACAAACAGGACGTTTCAGCCAAAACCATCGTCAGCACCAAACACCAAACACACACCATTACAACTAACTGAAAAACCGACAAATACTTGACAGACTGCGAAGAAGACAATTAGTAGCAGTTGAAATCTAAGGACTTTCTGGGGCCACCTTTAAATGATCTTAACATCGCTTAGGATGTTAAAAAATGTGAACATTGATAGTTAAGGTTTGAGAATACAAACTAATTTCAAACAAATAAGATAAAATGATTTCATTAAAAAAAAAGTTAGTTGCATACCCTATCCAGGACTTCGCAGTTAAACCCAGAATCTTTTGACTGCTTGTGCGCTGGATGGAGGATCTGGTCTATATTAATCCGTCCGCCATTACTTCCTGGAATCTCTTTTAGACTGAATCGACCTGAGAACCCAGCCTCTATTGATGACTCGAAATTTACCATGAAATTCGTAAAAAAAAAATTACTTAGCACCCATATAATGATACAAAGCCCTTCGTTAAGCCGCGCTAATAGGAGAACAGATTGAACCCACTAATGGGGTTGATCCCGCACCACTGACTTGACAACCGAACGCACTCATCAATACGCCACCACTTTCCTTCAGTCGTGGAATCAACACAAACTTCCACTTCATAAGCAATTTGATCACGGCACAACCATCGCAGCGCTGCAATAAACAGTGGGAAGATCAAAGTGACGATGGCTGCAAATTAAACCCGTAGTTCAAGGTATGGGCAACGCTTGATTACTTTAGCATTAATCATTACTGCAATGATAACGTAAACTATGACGTAAATATCTGGGTACGCTAGTTCGCGGAACAGGTACACGTCTGAGAAAATGATTTGCACAGTTTAGATATAAATAAGGAAATGAGAAAATAGCGTGCACCCCGAGACTCTGGGGATATGGGTGGGGCGAGGGGGAAGGGGCGTCTGACAAACAGATAAATGTGTAAATATATGAGTCTGAACTGATTGAGTGTCATGGGATGATTAATCGTCTAAAGCGACTTCCCGTGTCTGCAGTGAACTTATATACAGTAGTTGTTCCCATGCAACCCCCTTTAATATGATATATAATACAAAATGCCTGCTCCCATATTAAAAAACGTTTAAGTCATAACTGCGAAACGCCCCTACTTCCCTCGTTCCTCCATCCATGATTGTTTGGTCCAAACCGACTTTTTGTTTGGTACTGAATCTGTTAATATTATGTGTTGTTACCCCCTTGCTCCCCCTCCCCCTTTCCTTTTTTTCTGTAGGGGAATGGACGAGCCTAGGAGGCAGCGGTGAGGGGTTGAATTTAAATCAGTTTAATATCTATCTAAAGAGGAGCGGCTGGCAGGGTGGCTAGAACGCCGGATTCTCCTTCGGGAGATCCGGGTTCGAATCCTCGGTAAGGTGTGGGATGTTTTTCTGACGGGGGCAAAAAGAAAATCGTAACCTGCAGAGTTCGCGGCGACTGCACTAGCCAGGCGGCCTTAATTCCTCAGCCTCAAAAACCACCCTGCCATACACCGCAAGGTACTATATTGACAGTAAATGACAGACAGGTTAAATGGCAGTGTTCTGCAAAACTGCATCACTTTGTGTTATTTTATATTGTGTAATATGTATTTGCCGGGTTAGTTGGTCGAGGAGTTAGCAGCTTTCTCCGTAACCCCGAATACTCTCGTGGTTGACGTGAGCGCACGAGAATTGGAAGCGGTTCGAGTCGCGCTAGTGACTTATGAGAGTATGGAACCGGTCGCTCAGAAAGCAATGGCAAACTACTGAGCGTAATCTTGCCAAGAAATCAACAATCAGCTGAAAGATGTTGATGTTGACGGCGATGTCCTGTAAAGGATATGTAAAACATTATTATTATTATTTATCTAGAAACCGGCGTACACTTGCATATGTTCGCAAGTTTCACAGTGGGTGAGCTGACGTACCTGTTAGAAAGTTGCCCTGATAATGTCTGTTATAAAGTTGCTCTGACAATTCATATTATAAAGTTTCCATGTCAATGCCTGTTATATTGCTTTGACAATTCCTGTTATAAAGTTGCCATGACAATGCCTGTTAGAAAGTTGCTCTAACAATGCCTGTTAGATGAGAAAGACATACAGACGGACAGACAGACAGAAAGACAGACGGACGGACGGACGGACGGACGGACGGATGGACGGACGGACGGACGGACGGACGGACAGACAGACAGACAGACAGACAGACAGACAGACAGACAGACAGACAGACAGACAGACAGACAGACAGACAGACAGACAGACAGACAGACAGACAGAGGGAGAATGCCTGTTATAAAGTTATAACAATACCTGTTATAAAGTTGCCTTAACAATGCCTGTTATAAAGTTGCTCTAACAATGCCTGTTAGAAAGTTGCTCTAACAAGGCATGTTATAAAGTTTCTCTGAAAATGCCTGTTATAAAGTTGCTCTAACAATATATGTTATACAGTTGTCCTGACAATGCAAGGAGCGCGGAAGGAGAGGGTTCAGTGTCCGCACTAGTCTTTCCCTATGTGTGGAGGAGTCCAGGTGGCAAAGTGCTCACCCCGGCAGCCTGGCCTTTCGAAGTCTGAGGGTTCGATTCCGTGGGTCTGTGGGTCTGTGGGTTTCGGAGGCTTCCAGAGAACGTCGCTGGAGCTACGGAGTTTGTGTTTTGAGCCAAAATGTCTGCCGGCCGTCCTGGGGAAAGAGACCTTGCCATGTGGGATAAAAACCGGTTCATTAAGTAGACTCTCTGGCTTTTTTAGCTCTCTTTCCGAAGTGTTTATTCCCAAACGGTTCTGGTCACGTGACGTCTATATCTTCTATATTAGAGAACAGTACACACTGGCATATCATTGGGGGGCCAGTATAATGTATTAAGTATATATACACACATATAATAGAAGATAAAGAAGACAAGCAAGTGTTATTGTGTATGATTAGGGTTAGGGATGGGGTTAGGGTTAGGGTTTGCTTTAGGGTCTGGGTTAGGGTTAGGGAATACATGTTAGGAATACATGTTCCAGGGCCCCGTTTGGGAATAAAGTCTCCCCTTATTTTCTTCACAGGGCAGGGAAAATCTGGCCACATATTTGTCCGCGCACTTAGACCTACGTGTGATGGTGCTAACACGTAACATGCCCATTGCTAGTTTATGCACGGGAAATTTGTTTTTTTACTGAGTGTCATACAACAGGTGTGCAATTCTATCTTTGTTTATGAGTGTCAATACAACAGGTGTGCAATTCTAACTTTGTCTATGAGTGTCATACAACAGGTGTGCAATTCTAACTTTGTCTATGAGTGTCATACAACAGGTGTGCAATTCTAACTTTGTCTATGAGTGTCAATACAACAGGTGTGCAATTCTAACTTTATATATGAGTGTGAAGAAGCACGGGTGCAATTCTATCTTTGTCTATGGGTGTCTAGAAGCAGGTGTGCAGTTATATCTTGTCTATGAATGTCTGGAAACAGGTGTGCAATTCTATCTTTGTTTATAAGTGTCGCGACACAGGTGTGCAATTCTATCTTTGTTTATGAGTGTCTGGAAACAGGTGTGTAATTCTATCTTTGTTTATGAGTGTCATGAAACAGGTGAGCAATTCTATCTTTGTTTATGAGTTTCTTGAAACAGATGAGCAATTCTATCTTTGTTTATGAGTGTAATGAAACAGGTGAGCCATTCTATCTTTGTTTATGAGTGTAATGAAACAGGTGAGCAATTATATCTATGTTTATGAGTGTAATGAAACAGGTGAGCAATTCTATCTATGTTTATGAGTGTTATGAAACAGGTGTGCAATTCTATCTTTATTTATGAGTGTAATGAAACAGGTGAGCAATTCTATCTTTGTTTATGCGTGTCGTGACACAGGTGTGCAATTCTATCTTTGTTTATGAGTGTCGTGAAACAGATGCGCAATTCTATCTTTGTTTATAATTGTCGTGAAACAGGTGAGCAATTCTGTCTTTGTTTATGAGTTTCGTGAAACATGTGTGCAATTCTATCTTTGTTTAAGAGTGTAATGAAACAGGTGAGCAATTCTATCTTTGTTTATGAGTGTCGTGAAACAGGTGTGCAATTCTATCTTTGTTTATGAGTGTAATGAAACAGGTGTGTAATTCTATCTTTGTTTATGAGTGTAATGAAACAGATGTGCAATTCTATCTTTGTTTATAAGTGTCGTGAAACAGGTGAGCAATTCTATCTTTGTTTATGAGTGTCGTGACACAGGTGTGCAATTCTATCTTTGTTTATGAGTGTCGTGAAACAGGTGTGCAATTCTATCTTTGTTTATGAGTGTAATGAAACAGGTGAGCAATTCTATCTTTGTTTATGAGTGTCGTGAAACAGATGTGCAATTCTATCTTTGTTTATGAGTGTAATGAAACAGGTGAGCAATTCTATCTTTGTTTATGAGTGTCGTGAAACAGGTATGCAATTCTATCTTTGTTTATGAGTGTAATGAAACAGGTGAGCAATTCTATCTTTGTTTATGAGTGTCGTGACACAGGTGAGCAATTCTATCTTTGTTTATGAGTGTCGTGAAACAGGTGTGCAATTCTATCTTTGTTTATGAGTGTAATGATACAGGTGAGCAATTCTATCTTTTGTTTATGAGTGTCGTGACACAGGTGTGCAATTATGTCTTTGTTTATAAGTGTCGTGAAACAGGTGTGCAATTCTATCTTTGTTTATGAGTGTAATGAAACAGGTGTGCAATTCTATCTTTGTTTATGAGTGTCGTGAAACAGATGTGCAATTATATCTTTGTTTATGAGTGTAATGAAACAGGTGAGCAATTCTATCTTTGTTTATGAGTGTCGTGACACAGGTGTGCAATTCTATCTTTGTTTATGAGTGTCGTGAAACAGGTGTGCAATTCTATCTTTGTTTATGAGTGTCGTGAAACAGGTGTGCAATTCTATCTTTGTTTATGAGTATCGTGAAACAGGTGTACAATTCTATCTTTGTTTATGAGTGTCAAGAAGCAGATGTGGAATTTTATATTTGTCTACGAGTGTCTAGAAGCAGGTATGCAATTTTATCTTTGTCTACGAGTGTCTAGAAGCAGGTGTGCAATTTTATCTTTGTCTACGAGTGTCTAGAAGCAGGTGTGCAATTTTATCTTTGTCTACGAGTGTCTAGAAGCAGGTGTGCAATTCTATCTTTGTCTACGAGTGTCTAGAAGCAGGTGTGCAATTTTATCTTTGTCTACGAGTGTCTAGAAGCAGGTGTGCAATTTTATCTTTGTCTACGAGTGTCTAGAAGCAGGTGTGTAATTTTATCTTTGTCTACGAGTGTCT
This sequence comes from Cepaea nemoralis, assembly GCA_014155875.1. Taxonomy (NCBI): domain Eukaryota; kingdom Metazoa; phylum Mollusca; class Gastropoda; order Stylommatophora; family Helicidae; genus Cepaea; species Cepaea nemoralis. The sequence continues at coordinate 1,871 of JACEFZ010010953.1, read as the reverse complement.
AGAACAGTGGTTCTCAACCGGTGGGGAATTCCCCCCCCCCCCCAGGGGGAAATTTTAGCGTTTCCAGGGGTGGAATGAAGACCATTTCAAGATCGCATTAACACAAGAACCGATTACTTGAAATTGTTTTTCCCTTCATACTTTACACTTAAGTACCTCTCATCCTTCAAAAATTCATTTTTAAAGTAAGTAGACCCACAAATCATGTTTTATGTGGATGTCTAGACTTGTTTTAGTATGTACTGTTAAATGTACCTTACATTTTTAGGTATACTGTATAGGGGTGGGGGGATTTTTAGATAGGAAATATGAAAGGGGGGAATGACGTTCTGAAAATACGGTGAAAGGTGGGGGGGGGGGGGGGGGGGGAACGGGCCAAATTTTTGATAGGAAGGGGGGGAATGACGTTCTAAAAATATGGTGAAGGGGGGAACGGGCCAAAAAAGGTTGAGAACCACTGGTCTAGAAGCAGGTGTGCAATTGTATCTTGTCTCTGAGTGTTATGAAACACGTCGCCGCGACTGACCAACAAACTATGAGCTATAACCTACAATGAGTGACGTTGTGATATTCTAGCAGGATAATTTGATCGCGTCTAGCTTGAGCCGCGTGGTCAAGTGGTTACACACCAGCCTCACACACCAATGATCCGGAGTTCGATCCCGGGTCCAGTCAGGGATATGCACTACTGACGAGCTCAAATGAGAGCGAAACTCAAGTCTAGTACTTCCGATCCGACCTGGATGAGGCTCAATGTCTGTACCGGAATACGATTAGCGTTGCCAGTAGGGGGTTGTGCTAAATCTTCACACCTCAAATCCCGAAACAACAAAATAAATCAATTTGAACGTACAGTTGCCTAAAACAAATAAGGTTGATCGGAAAGTCCCGCAAGGGACATGCAACAGTTAAATCTGCCGCTCTGGGAATTGAACACATGACCATCTGACCTGTAGGCGGGCGTCAAGCCACTGCCCTACTGCGGCTCATAGATTAGGCCAGCGCCGGGGTTACCCCAGGCCGTGCCTACGTCAATAGGGGGGACAATTCTGAGGAGTGGCTTACGAACCGGACACGGCCACGAACAGAATGTTCTCGACTGCATTATCAAGTGAAGATGGCGGTTAAAGTAAACATCCATGAATGGAGCTGTGTTTGATAATGTCTGACACGGTGTGGAAATGCGTTATTTATGACACGAAGGTCAGCATGGTAGAATGGATTAGAGCGCGAGATTTTAAACTTCCGGTGTGCTGATGCTGAGGTTGCGGGTTCAACCCCTACACCGGACAGTTAGACAATCATGTTGAATTTTCGTCCTTGACTTGGGGTGTACATTACAAGTACCTCAGAAGTCGGAGTGAGTTAGAATGATGGCAAGGGACACCGGTAATAGGAAAAGCTAATCCACACACACAAATCTGTCCAGAGCACTTGAAGTAGAAGGCGACATTATGAGGTGACCTCAAACGGCATCACAAAACGGGGTTTATTATTTGTGGAAATTAGTTACAATAAGTGAAAGAATAACAAGCTGAGGATGGGGACGGAGCACTTATAGGAATGTCCGGAATGCTGTGATGTCGGTTCCTAAATCAATCAATCAATCAAGCTGTCAATTGCAATGTGAAAACAGAGTGTTTACTTTCAGCGGTTTACCATTGTTTTCTAGACGAGAAGTCAGCTTTCAATTTCACTTGACCGGTGTTGGGAACGATCACACTATAGACTATAGAGAGTCAAGATTTTTGGGCTCGTGTTAAGGAGAAAAACAAAAACTGGAAAATTTAGTGACACCTTGCAATACTAAAGGTGAAAAAATCTGGGGTAGGCAGAGAGATGCATACGTGGATGGCTTGACCAGTGGATTG
>JACEFZ010010952.1:0-44668 GCA_014155875.1 Cepaea nemoralis | reverse complement strand
TCACCCACCACACATCCCTAAGCCGCTAACACACCCCCACCCACACATTCCCCATCCACGCACACATCTCCCACCCACACACGCCCACATACTTCCCCCAACCACCACACATCCCCTACTCACCCACACATATACCCCACCCATACACACATTCCCCGCACCCATCACACACTATCCCCCACACCACACACTATCCCCCACCCACACACATATCCTCACCCATACTCACCCCTCACCCGAGGTCCCGGGTTCAAGCCCCGATGAGGACCGGGATTTTTTCACGTGGACTTCTAGTAATAAACTTTCTCCTGGTCTCTGGGTGATCTGACACCCGTGTGTTTTGTTGCGTTTTTGTTGTGTTTTTTGTTTTGTTTTGTAAAACATCCCTTGGCAGTTGGAAATCGCGCCCGGGCAAAAATTTCGAGTTAAAAATCTATCCAAAGTATTTCAGGATCCTCGCCGGTGTTTCGGAGTTCGTGCACTGAGCTGAGTTTCTCCAGACTCAGGTGTTAGGAGGAGAGCGGAGCACTTATGGGTTACACCCGTGTGCCGTGATGTTGATCCATCGACTAAACTAAGCTAAACTAAATTGCAGCCATGTTTCGAACGTGGAATCGGAATTACGAATTGCGTTTGTAAGTCCTTCATCGCAGCGCCAGTAACTGAACAAGGAAATACAATAATAAAATAAAAAGTAAAAATAAAATATGTCGGACTAGACCGGAATACTAACAGGGCTATCATTCAGCAGGTTCTTTTTGTTCTTCCTCGTTCGGTCGATCCTTGGGGGGGGGGGGGGGGGGGGGAATTAATTGCGTTGTGGTTTCTGAGGAAAGTGCATAGAATACCACTGACAAACAGAGAAACCATTGAAGAAGTCCCACAATAAGGAAATAGATACCGTATACTAATTAGAGAAATTAGACGTAGACAGTCAACATTTTAAGGCACGTTATGAGAAGAAAGAGGCTAGAGAACTTAGTGTGAGCTAGTATTAGCTAGTGAAACATAGCATGGAACTGTCGTTTACTGCCAATATAGTATCTTACGGTGTATAGCAGAGGGGTCTTTGAGCCTGAGGAATTAAGGCCGCCTGGCTAGTGCAGTCGCCGCGATCTGTGCAGGTTAGGATTTTCTGTTTGCTTCTTTTCGGAATGGAACATTATAATTGTCACAGTCTCACATAAGGGCGGTATCAACATAAAAATAATAGAGAGTGGAGAAGGGATAGAACTCCAGCTAAAGGGAAAGAACCGAGTCACTCGAAGGCTCGAATAATCCAGAGCCTTCTCGAAGGACCGGTCAGCGTGTCCACAGCCCCGTGGACACCGATGGAGCCCGCCGATTGCGGGGTCCACGAGAAACTCGGAGAGAGTTACCACCCGTGTCGGATTGCGACACGTGTGGAAAGGCAGACACGGACTGGACATCGAAGAAGCAACAGGGCTTACCTTAAGGGGGACTTGATAGCTTAAAACCCAAGTGTATTTAGGGGTCTTACGCATACGTTAGATAGCTGATAGAGTTGTTGTAATAATCATGTATTATTGCTTTATTGTAAACTCCTGTGATACGCAACTTGCGGGTTGCTGGCTTGCGAAAACCTCTCTTCGCCAGCTTACTGTAACATAATATAAATAAATGATGTTAGATTGTATCTGAACGGAGTTTGTTGCCTGTATGAGCCCGAGTTTCATTCCCCTAGGTATCTAGGACGGTGACAATAATGAATTGCGTTGTGACAGATTACAGCAAAGCTGCGATATATATACCTTTTGACCGACACATCCGGCTTCTGCAAGTGTTTGTTGACCTGTTTAGCCGTCCCGGTAATTCAGCGGGTTTAGGTTAGAGGTTCCCAGGAAGGTTAGCTCGGTCAACAAATACCAGCAGAAGTCGGATGTGTCTGCCTAACGGCGCAAGAACGCATCTCTGCTGTAAACAGGCACAACGCTATCATGTCCGGAAAAAAAACACCTCTCCGGATGTACGCAGAAGAAGAATGAGGAGGTTAAAGATTAAAGGCGAGTGGTTCGACTTCATAGAGCCAGATTTGACACCATCTGGCTCAGACTGATCTTTCCAATTGCAATATACGGCTGTTAGACCTGGACACTTAATAATCTAGCTGAACTGCGCATAAATGCCTTTGAATATAAATGTTACAGATAGATTCTTAGAATACCTTGGATAAAGAAAAGAACAAATGCATCCATATTTCAAGAGCCGAAATTTGATGAGTGTTGGCTATTAAAGACGATAAAACAAAGAAAATTGAAATATTTTGGTCACTTGAAACGTCATTAAAGTTTGGAGAGAACAATAAAGGAGGGGTATGTGCCTGAGAACAGAGGAATGCTAAAAAGAAGAAGGGCGCAGGATGTGGCAGCTGATCTCCAGATGAGTGTATCGGACGCGGGCCATCTTGCTTATGATCGAGAGGTTTTCCGGAAGGTTGTTATGGGAGCGAGGTTCTGCAAAGGACATGCCACTGAATGAATGGCTCAGACTGTTTCCGTAGAATGCCAAGCCCCCTGCCGTAGAATCGCATAAAGCATGACCCCCATAACTGCAGCGATCTTCTCCCCTTTACCTCAAGGGATTTCCAGAAAGCTGTATTTGTGGTCAGAATGCCGTTTGGTGGGGTTTACAATTAGGTATCCTCGTCATCATATTCATCCAGTGCCTTGCCGACTTGCGTGGGCTATCATGCTTGTCCATAAATTGCGATCTCCGACGGCATGGATTAATTCGCGTGTTGACTCCCTTCCATGCCATAACACAAGACCGTCAAGAAATTTCTCAAGCTGTCTTCCTCTATCCCTCTTTCCATAAATCTTTCCGGTTGTTACAACGTGTTGCAGATTTTGTATTCTCACAGTGTGGCCAAAAATTGAGATATCACGGGCCTGAAAGAGATGAACGAATAACAATCCATTAGAGTATACCATTAGAGAGACAGAAGGTGTTGGAGCTCCACTGCAGTTAGCCTTTATTGTGGAGACGGCACTTGACTAATTAATCGATGTGCATAATGAACTAGAATTTTGGCTAGTGGTATGAACTCCACGGCCAAGCAAACACGCCAGGGGGCTTCCGATCGTCAGAAATGTCACTCCTCACCGAATATTTAGATCACTTTACCCCCTTGACAAACTCAGGGGCAGGCCCGTCCTGGTCGTGTCTCCCAGCCGTTTTTCTCCGGTTATGTGTTCGCATATTCACCTTCGAGACGTTTGGTTTTCGAACTTATCCCGCAAGCTATTCCCGTCCTCGAGAGAAGAATTTTATATATCCGGTATGTATGTCAACATTATCACTCCATCTTCCATTCCATCACGAGAAAGCCACCCCTCACCCTCCCCCCTCACCCATTCCTACACCCTCCCACTTCCCGATTGTCTTGCCTCTGGCCTCGTTTCCATCTCGATGGCTAACAATGACCCCGTGCACATTATTGTTGCCGTATTGGCTTCTTCGAATCCGTTCACAGCTTAAGGAAGCCCCTCATTCACGCGCCAAGCAAAAGTTAACCCTTTCCCTGGGCCAATTGTGCCAAAGTCTTGGGCGCCCCCCCTCTCCGCCGTCTCTGCTGCGATCATTGCAAGACGTCGTATACCACAAAAATTGACCGCTGCTGTCGCTTGGCTGTAAGAGGTTCGACTTCGGATATTTCCGATCCGGGCGATCTCTACATTGCGTTCCCGGCTTGGGTGCCCTGTACTTACTTGCCAAGGTGGCTCTTTGGTCGACACGAGACAGTAAAGGTTCTGTCGGTCTTATTTGAGAGATTGATTCGCTTGGGTGAGAGGCATTTGACCTTGCATTGCAGGCAGATTCGTGAACAATCTTACCGCATCGATTCGTCTATCTCATCGCTCTGCTTGCACCATAGCCAGCAGGAAGCTCCCCCTGCCGCCTAGTTTTGTCGTTTGAGTGTTCCAGTTCTCGATTGTTAATTTACACCCAGCAGCTTTAGCACATGGTACGCGAAGTTGGAAACCAGACCTTTGGTGCCTAACTCAACAGCAAATGGTATACGGATCTTGTATCAGACTTGTAACCAAGACGCTGTAGTTTTCTATCTTCTAGGTATGTTGCTCCTTGACTCTTTTAAGTTTTAACTCGTGCTAGACAGTCAGCTCAATCAGCGCCAGTTGCTAAACCGCTGGGGAGTAAACCACAATGTCTGGTCGTTTCTGAAACTTCGATTATCTTAGAATATATGCCACGGCCTTTTAGGTCTACCCTCAGATCACAGACTTCTGTGCCTTCGAGGATGGATGGCATGTTTGCAGAGCATTCCAGTCTACCTTTCGGTTTATATCCAACGTCGTGGTTTTCCCATAATCTATTTATTTAGCAATAAGAAATTACAAGAATCTCAAATGATGGTGTTTCTTTGACGCTTAAGGTTTGTGTGTGTGTGTGTGTGTGTGTGTGTGTGTGTGTGTGTGTGCGCGCGCATTCGCTCGCTTTGAACTCAAGCGTAATCCGTACAGGTGCTACTGTTCCTGACGTATTGATTAGCTTTCCCTTTCACCCTCGCCATCATGCGAACCCACTCCGACTTCTGAGATACTTGTAACTTACGTCCCCAAATCAAGAACGAGAAGGCAACATTTTAGTCCAGTTGACCAGTGTAAGGGTTGAACGGACGTTAAAGAGTTAGCGCTTTAATCCAACGGCCAAGCTGACCTCATGGCTGAAGTGATTTTTCCAAAAGCTACATCTTGTGCAGTGAGACAGAAGAAGATTCCTACCCACCATGTTTCTCTTTTGTGATTTCTTCACAATGAAAAAGAGCAGGAAGTTTATTTGATGGCCTCTGAGGTTTCCCCTCAAGCGGTTTCTTGTGCAATGCGAAAGAACAAGAATCTCGAATGACGATGTTTCTCTGATGACCTCAGTAGTTTCCCCACAAGCTGTATATACGTTTACAGTAAGAAAGAACAATATTCTCAATTGATTATGTGTCTCTTATGGACTCAATGGTTTCCCACAAGCTGTATCTTGTACAGCTACGCAGAATGCTGGAACGCCTGGCATGGATGCAGGCTGAAATTGACTCCAAAAAACCACAGCTGATTCAAAATGGGGACCTAAAATCACAAGATGTTTAGCATTTTATTTGGCTCATCTACTTATATCTGCGGTGAATTGGGTTTAATCTGCTCAAGTGGTACGCATTTCAGGCCCAATGTACAGGTAGTTCATAGAAGATGTGTACTCGAAGATTAATTCAAATGTATAAGTAGTTCATAGAAGATTAAATCAAACGTACAGGTAATTCATACAAGATGTCCTGTGTACACGAAGATTAAATCAACTGTACAGGTAGTTCATACAAGATGTCATGTACATTTATTCACAAAACTGCGGACATTGACTCTGTGGACATTCACTCACAACACTGTGGACATTCACTCACACCACTGTGGACATTCACTCGCAACACAGTGGACATTGACTCACAACACTGTGGACATTGACTCACAACACTGTGGACATTTGTAACATGCTACGTGGAGGGTCCCAAGTAACTATGTAACAATATTTCAATATTATTCTATAGCCCTGGCTGGGATAGGTCTTTGCTTGCCAACCCTCCTCCGTTTCCTCCGGACTCACAGTCACTCTCTCTTTCGACCTCAGGACCTATTTCCTGCAGGGTCGTTCTGGCTGACACGCATACAACATGACGTTCTTCAACATATTTGTAATTGTAAATTTAATAACTCAATATATAACATCACAGAAAAAATATCTGGCGATTAACTCATATACATCTACACACAATCTAGAGAGAAAACTAGTCCATACAATATCAACACAAATATAATTATCCTAGATCATCGTTTTCCATATTGTCCCATGAATTCACAACCACCTCACATCAAGTTCTCTGGTTTTTATTTCCCGCGTAGGTTGTTCGAACAACATGGTTCCATAGTTCCAGGATTCCAAGTTTCAGTGGCCTACACGAATGTAGTGTGTCCAATGGTTAGGGAAAGTGCCCTGGGATCACGTGGCACAATTTTGGTGGGGAAATACTCCAGGAGAATAAATAGGAGGATATGTACGGGTGTGTCAGTGACTTAGGCGGGATCTAGCCCAAAAATGCAAACATACTCGATCCCAGCTCAACGAAAAGCCTGCTGAGGTGTTCTGAAAACATTCTTTCGGGCCCGCCGTGGTTCTATCTGGTATAGCCCAACAGCAGCAGGGACTTCATAGTAAACATAATGTTCTATGTCGAAACTTCCGGCTATATTCGCCGTCAAAAGAAGGATCCTGTAAAGTTAAAACAATTTTGAGAGCCTCTGGTGTAAACTTCAGATACAGCCGGCATGGAGATTCCAATGGTCTCAGCATGTCGGTTGCCATACATAAAATACATACCATTACCTAGTATTCAATTGTCTTCATACCACACTCCTCTCCACACTCATACCATGTCTTTATTAATATTGGGCACATACCTTCTCAGGCTTCCCTCTCACTTGCCAACCTTGCCTTTCTCACGACAAAGCTATTGTGGAGTAGTGTGCGTAATTATGTATGTTTCCTACTCTTAACTAATATCATAATAGTGGGTCTGTATGGACCGCAGTGCATCTCCCTCCCCCATCCCTAGCAAGAACAGGAAAGAGGAAACTACCCTGTCCGTCCGCCGCTCTTGTCTGAGCTGTCACCGCAATGTATCTGCCGTGTCTCACATAACCCATACATTCAGATGAGTTCAGGTTCTCTCAGGGAGACAGGGAAGTCCATTTATACTCCCAACATCCTCCTATCGACCAGGAACCACCCGGTCTACCTGGCCCTCCCCCCATCAGCCGAAAGACGAAAGAGATAGCACAGTGGATCGCCTCTTCTGGCTCAAGAAGATATAACTCAGATGGGTGGAACCGGTCCCCATGGAGCCCTTCTCTCCCCTCGACATGCCATAGCTATAGAATGTTTATATTCAAATGAAAGAGGACACTAAACAGAGGTAAAGCCATAGGAAGAAAGATAGCCCCGATTTGTTCCCCCGCCATGCCCAGGTCTAGATGCTTAGCCAGATTGGCAAGACTGCCGTTTCACCAATTCGTCTCATTATTTGAGACGACCAAGCTTAATATGCCCATGTCTGGCAGGACCAATTAATCTAAAATTACCTTTTCATACCCCAGCAGTAGGATGCGGCACTTTATCTGTAAAATTCTTTAAAACTTCAATACATTGTGCCGATCACAACCGACAAGGTTGACAACGGACATTTCACGCCCAAACCATTACCCTAGGTCATACTTGGTGCAAGGCGTGCCATTGGGTTTTCCCGAAGAACAGATAGATTTCAAAGTATTCGTGTCAAATGCTCGGGTTATGAAAGTAACCCAGAGAATCCCACTCCGAAGGAATTGAGCGGATAGGTATGAGGACATGGGCCACTGGGGTTTCGCTACAACATTCACTCACAACACTGTGGACATTCACTCGCAACACTGTGGACATTCACTCGCAACACTGTGGTCATTCACTCACAATATTGTGGACATTCACTCACAACACTGTGGACATTCACTCGCAACACTGTGGACATTCACTCACAACACTGTGGACATTCACTCGCAACACTGTGGACATTCACTCGCAACACTGTGGACATTCACTCGCAACACTGTGGTCATTCACTCACAACACTGTGGACATTAACTCGCAACACTGTGGACATTCACTCACAACACTGTGGACATTAACTCGCAACACTGTGGTCATTCACTCACAACACTGTGGTCATTCACTCACAACACTGTGGTCATTCACTCACAACACTGTGGACATTAACTCGCAACACTGTGGACATTCACTCACAACACTGTGGACATTAACTCGCAACACTGTGGACATTCACTCGCAACACTGTGGTCATTCACTCACAACACTGTGGACATTGACTCATAACACTGTGGACATTGACTCATAACACTGTGGACATTGACTCATAACACTGTGGACATTGACTCATAACACTGTGGACATTGACTCATAACACTGTGGACATTCACTCACAACACTGTGGACATTGACTCACAACACTGTGGACATTCACTCACAACACTGTGGACATTGACTCACAACACAGTCAACATTAACTCACAACACGGTCAACATTAACTCACAACACTGTGGACATTCACTCACAACACTGTGGACATTCACTCACAACACGGTCAACATTAAATCACAATACTGTGGACATTCACTCACAACACTGTGGTCATTCACTCACAACACTGTGGTCATTCACTCACAACACTGTGGACATTCACTCGCAACACTGTGGACATTCACTCACAACACTGTGGACATTCACTCACAACACTGTGGACATTCACTCACAACACTGTGGACATTCACTCACAACACTGTGGACATTCACTCACAACACTGTGGACATTCACTCACAACACTGTGGACATTCACTCACAACACTGTGGACATTCACTCGCAACACTGTGGACATTCACTCACAACACTGTGGACATTCACTCACAACACTGTGGACATTCACTCACAACACTGTGGACATTCACTCACAACACTGTGGACATTCACTCGCAACACTGTGGACATTCACTCGCAACACTGTGGACATTGACTCATAACACGATCGACATTGACCCACAACATTGTGGATACTACCTCACAACACTGGACATTGACTCACAACACGGTCAACATTAACTCACAACACTGTGGACATTCACTCACAACACTGTGGACATTCATTCACAACACTGTGGACATTGACTCACAACACTGTGGACATTCACTCACAACACTGTGGACATTCACTCACAACACTGTGGACATTCACTCACAACACTGTGGACATTCATTCACAACACTGTAGACATTCACTCACAAGACTGTGGACACCGACTGACAACACTGTGGACAATACAGATACAATTGTCCTAATCCAGAATAAAACTTAATAATTTAACTATGAAAGGTCCTAGCTCATGTGTTATTTTCTTTCAGGACCACAAGATTCACATCAACATGTCCTCACTTCCTCAACGTCACATTGGCTAGTTAATAAGCAACACAAGATCAGCTCAGATGTACAGCTTTTGAATACTAACTTCAGTCATTTTTGTTTTCGGGGTCTCATTCTTCATTCCTTTTAAATCGCATTAAGCTCATTTACTTGCTTTCTATGCTTTGATTATTTTTAATTGGTAAAATTGCCATTCGATAATATCTTGTTTTTAAATTAATTTTATGATTAAAGTGAGGTGTGTGTATGTGCGTGATTGATTATGGATGTAAAATAAAACAAATATAACTTGTGTAATTCTTTTGCATTAAAAACTGGTAATATAAAATAATGAAAAGACTTACTACTGTACAAACAAACACAGTTGTGCTATTGTGAGGCAAGCACGTACATTAAAATATTTAGGTATGTTGATAACAGGCAGAAGATGTGAGTTGGGAATAAAGAAGAGAACAAGCCAAGTAGAGAATGTATTTAGTAAACTTAAACATGTCATATGCAATAAAGTTTTGTCAATGGAAGTCAGAAAAAGAGTTGTTTAATGTTGTATAGAGTTCATTTTAACTCACTGATGACAATCGTGAACAATTTGTCATTATAAAGTGAGTTATTTATATTGCACTGTTTTGTCACATCTGTAGCACAATTCATTGTGGTGAATGTTGCACTGCACTCATCAAACCTGACACCCCACATTGTACCAACGGCTTCGGATGGAGGAGTGCGATTGGGAGGGTACAAATCTTATCCTAGTGTGAAGAAATGCAACCTTAAGACTAAATGTCATGGTAGGGCAGACCAGGCTCTAAGCCTTGATCTGCAACTGATCTAGGATCGAAGCTCCAACAGGCGGACAGTTAGAGAACATTGCTTTGCTGATTGGGCAGTTTCTGCAGCTGGTCTTGTTCCAGACGTATTGGTATTACCTTTCCTCTGGAGTAAACTAGGTAGGACGAGAGAGGGATTATCCTGCATGGCAACACATGGTCTCTACAATTCAGCCCAGGCTTTGTGCTATGGAGAGGTATAACTCCAGCCCTGGGTTGTAGTTATTAAGCCTTTTTTGAAGCACAATGTAATAAACTATTGTCTGTCAAGACCGCAAGGTGCTAGCAAGCATAATTTTGGGTTTGTGGTGAAAGCATTACAGATGCAGTTCGTAATCCTGCATACCACGTTCGAAACACAGCTGTGGCCGATTTGGCAGCAGACCGCCTTTTATGAGTTTTTATAAAGTGGTATGGGTGCCAGTTGTTCAGAAATCAATGGCAAACTACTGAACATAAACTTGCCAAGAGATCACAAACAGCCAAAAAATGCTGGAATTGACTGTGACGTCCTGTAAAGGATATGCAACTAAATTTTCTCTAGCATTTGACTGTTTTGAGTCTACCTAGAAGACCGCAGGTTTGTGTCTCACTTCATCTGGTCCCTGACCCTTAACTTGTACGACATGGAAGACCCTCCCAGTAGCAATGCTACCATAAGCACAGTTCTTGGGGTTCAATAAAACACACTGCCCTCTACCACAGCTCATGGGGGTCATCGGAACGCACAAAACCTCTCTACCACTTCAAGATGGAGACACAACAGAGGGTATCATAAACAAATGGAAAGTAGACAAGAAAGTCTTTGAATGTCACAGGGTATGTTCTTTAATAGAAAAATGTGTCGACAGAAAAAAAATATGTGAAGTATGATGCTGACCTTTCATTAGTAAATAAGTTTATAAAATTATTTTCACAAATAAAACACTAACAACAGACCATAATTTATTGCCTGGCATACAAGGGGCTTCTCATAAGTCTTTAGCCTGACCGTGAAGGAGTAGGCGGAGAAAATTGAAATTTGGCGTAGTGCTTATTCCTTCTCAATGTAGCCGCCACACGAATTTATGCATTTCTGCCATCTCTGTGTGACATTGAAAAGACCTTCAGAATAAAACAACCTATTATTCGAACTAAACCAGTTATCACAAGCCAGGATGACATCTTCGTCACAGTCAAAACGAGTCCTTTCAGCTGTTGTTTTTAAGATCTGGGAAAAGAAAAAAAGTCTGATGGAGCCACATCTGAAGAATATGGTGGGTGTTGAAGAATTTCATTATTCAAATCGTTGGCAGTTTGCAGCTCAAGCCGTGCTTTATGGGAGGGTGCGTTGTCTTGAAGCAAATGCACAGTACTGCCCACTAACCCTGTTGCCATGAAGCATGTAATCTTTGACGTCCCAAAGAACAGTCAGCATCTCTTTTCTTGCAGATGTTTGTGCTCTTGGCTTGACATGTGTTGGCGAGCCCAGGGTTTTCCACTGCATGCTGGCACTTTTGGATTCTGGGTCATAATGGTGAGTCCAAGTCTCATCTACCGTCACCATGGTCGTCAACATGTTTTTCGACTGCCTCATATTGAGCAACTGGCCACAGCAATCAACTCGTGTTTGTTTCTGTTCACATGTCAGCAGGCGCGGGACCCAGCGGGCACACACTTTTCTCATGTTCAATCTGTTGTGTAAAATTCTAAAAACTGTACTCTTACTCAGTTTTACTGAACCCGATATCTCTGCAATTGTCATTTTCCTTTCCTGGTCTATGATTTTCTTCACTATTGCATCATTGTACTCTGAGGACGGTCGTCCTGATCTTGGCAGATCAGCAACTTGGGAACGGCCACACTTAAACTGCAAACATCAATTTCTAACAGAAGCATACGAAGGACAGACTTCCTCAAACACTGGCTCCATCTCCCTGTGTATTTCTAAAGGTGTTTTCCCCTGTAACATCAAGAATTTTATCACAGCCCTGGAGTCTGATTTCTCCATTGTTCTGACAAACCGTTGGATGTGCAGATCTGCTCAATAGGGTGTGTTGTGCATGCACCATATCGGGAAAACCAGTTGAGGCGGGAAATTCATAATTCATATGTCCATTACAAATTGAATGAGCTCTTACGTATCTCTTACGGGATGTTGCAGTCAACACCAGCATTTTTCAGCTGCTGTTGATGTACTAGGCAAGTTTTATGTTCAGTAGTTTGCCATTGATTTCTGAACGACCCGCTCCCATACTAGCACGTTATAACGCAACGCGACACGGTCTGCTGCACAAATCTGTCGCAGCTGAGCTTCGATCGCCTGGTACCTGGTTCACGAACCTCATTCGCAAGCCTTTGGCCACGGAGACCGGTGAATGAGCTATACATGTGCCAAATTTCAATTTTCTCCGCTTACTCCTTCATAGTGAGGCTAAAGACTTATGAGAAGCCCCTTGTATGTCAATGTATCTCATCAAGTTCTTACTACAGAATTACATATGATATGAGGTAAATGGATAGATAATTTTTTTTTTACTGAAATACACAACACATTGTCACTGATACTACTACAGTGTACACAAACCTGTTACCGAGATAGTCATAGGTTCACTATAATTTTTTTTCTACTTACACAGTGGTAGTCTTTGGTAGCTTACAGCAGATGCTTCAGCAAATTTAATCACGTGTTTACTGTTCATGGAATCAAGCATGTGAAAAGCTTTTACTGTTATTCCACAAGCAATGAATGAGTGTTTAAATGTATTGAAGCTGCCACCGTGGGGTGTGAAATATGTACAAGAACAATATGGAATAATTAGGACAGATGGACCATTACTTGGTGCCGTTTTGAAAACAAAAGAGTTGTTTAATTATTCTCTGTGACACTGTATTGTCATGGGGGTTCAGCTAAGATGAGCTTCTTTATTTCTGTCCAATCATGCTGGTTGCAGATTTCTCAGCTTGTGTCTATGGATGTTTTTTGTTCTGTTTAATATTTTATTGATAGCTCATTGTTCACCTTATGTATTTTGGATGTTCTTTGTTCTGTTATCTTGGACGTTCTTTTTTCTGTTAGTTACTTTATTCCTATCTGACCATGCTGGTTGCAGATTGTTCATCTTGTGCACATTGAATGATTCTGTTTAATACTTACAAGATCTGCTTTTCTTCTGACCAAATGTGGTTTTCAAAACACCTTGATTGTATTACTTTGCCTTGGACCTACAAGATTTATGGAGCACCACCCCCAAATTTGTTCAGTTTCTACCAGGGTTTTTCTTATCCATATCTTATGATCCTTCCAGTTGTACATAAGGTCATCCTTCCCCTTTTACTTTTTTCTGGAATTGTTTAGGTTAGTAAAGTGTTGGACATCTTGGTGGTCTTAACACGTGACCATGATATAGGAGCTGTTTTTTTTTAAACAATACTGATTATGACAATGTATCTATTAAAGGATTACAATATCTTTCACATAATATCAGCGGCTTTTTAAGTCTTATCTTTGAGAAAGAACCTATGACCAGCAAACAAATACAAGTTGACATTTTTGAGTACATGCATGCTCCTGTGGCAACGTATGGGAATCCATATCATCATCATCAAGTGCCCTGCCAGCTGGCGCAGTCGTTCATGTCTCTCTACAGATCTCAGTCTTTGGTGTTCTGGATCAACTCTGCTGATGATATTCTTCCTTGCCACCGTCTTAATCCATCCAGCTTCATTTCTCTTAATCGGCCTCTCCCTCTCTTCCCCTCGATCTTTCCAGCCATCACGATGTTCTCCAATGCCACTCTTCTCATCACATGACCAAACAAAGCTGTTTGTCTCTTTCTTATCGTTGTATATAATGTTCTAGTTTCATTAGCCTCTTTCAGGCTATTGTCGTTAGTTACTCTGGCAGTCCAAGGAATTTACAACACTCGGCTTAGGAACCACATCTCTGTTGCTTCCAAGTTCCTCCTAATTTGTTCATTTACATTATAAGATTCACTGCCATACAGTAAAACAGGTTCTAAATATCACTTCAGCATTCTCTTTCTTACATTCAATGATAGTGACTTATTGCATAAGATAACATTTCATTTTCTAAAATACAGCTTTTGCTTACCCTATTCTGTTCTTATTCTCTGTTGGAATCCACTGGGCAAAAGAAACAGAGGAAGACCTAAAAACACATGGGAGAAGTAGACACTGAAATGTAATATGGGGAGGACATAAATGAAGCCGTAGGGAATAGCTAAGGATAGGACAGCTATGAGTGAATGAACGAACAAACTTTATTTTCAAAGGGTCATAAATCTGACAGGCATGCCCATCTTATATTTGGCCCTTCCAATCACTCATCTATCGTACATCAATTAACTATTGTGTATGGTACATTCACATAGAAACAACATTGTCAAATGAATGTTGTGGAACATAAACTACCATGTAATGAGAAAGACATACACACATGCATAAACACGAATATGCATAACTACATCATTTACATACACTCTCAATTGGTTTATGAATGTGAAAATTCACGGCTGCAGCAGGATATAACAATAAGAAATAACAAAGGTTAGGTATGTGTAACTTCTGTGAACAAGTGAGACATACTGAACACAGACACAGTGTACATACCTTTAGTAGTGGATGCCATCAGCAGATAGCTGCAGCCTCGGTAAACTTATAATCGAGACCTACATCAATTTGTCGAGGTCGTAGCTATCCATCGCCCATCATCATCATGAACCCTTCCAACTGGCGTAGGCGTTCATGTCCCTTCACATATCTCTGACCCTAGTGTTCCGGATCAACTCTTACTGATATTTCTCCACACCACCGCCTCAGCCCATCCAGCCCCGCCTCAGCCCATCAAGCACCGCCTCAGCCCAACAAGCACCGCCTCAGCCCATCCAGCACCGCCTCAGCCCATCCAGCACCATCTCTCTCGGTCTGCCTCTTCTCGCACTGATCTTTGTGTAGACCTGAATGCACGGAGAAGTAGGTTGCCAGCCTTCCCCTCACTTAGCGAGACGACGAACGCAGACGTGGAATCCTCCTCGTCCCACCGCACTCATGACAACAAAACGAACACGCCCGCCGTAGTAGAATTAGCCTTAGGAATAGCTGGGCGCCTGCAGGAGGACGGTTCCTTAAGCTTTGAATAGGGTATGAAGAAGCCAAAATGGTTCTATTGGGTTATATCTAGCCACCGAGGTGGAAGTGAGGACAGAGGAAAAGGCCGGGTAAAGATGCCGGTTTTCCCGCGGTCAGTTGCGGTACAGAGATTATGTTGCCTGGTGCACAAAGTTCACCTCTTCCCCTCCCCCAGGCGGGATGGCTTGTGCGCAAACACACATAGCGATATCAGTGTACGACATGCTAAACGTCTCGATGGTGGATGTGCGAACTTACGACAGGAGAAAAACGCTTCGGAGTCATGACCCAGGCGTGCCCGGCCCCTAACAGTGGCAGGAAAGTAAAGGATCCAAACATACGACATTAAAGGGGTTGGGAATCTCTTTTGATCGGAAGTATCCTGTCGTGCTCGCTCGCTTTGAATTCAGACGTAGTCCATACACACAACATTCTAGTACCACTGGACTGAATTTTACGTCTGGATTAGCTTTCCCTATTTTCAGTGTACCTCATCATCAGGCGAACCCACTCTGATTTCAGTACATTGTAATTTACCTCCACAAGTCAAGGACGAGAAGTCAACATTTTAGTCCAACTGTCCGGTGTAAGGGTTGAGCCCCTTATCTCGGCATCAACACAGTGGATGTTTAAGAAGGCGCGTGCCTATCTATTCGGCCATGCTGATTTTTTAACTCTGTACAATAATCAGAAAGATAATATATAAATCATAATAAAATATAAATATGTGGCCTGAGGGTAATGAACGCAGTTTCACAATCCCGACATGCAGAGTTCGAGGTTAGCGCCGGCAATTTGGGAGCAGACTGCTTTGCTTTCATTTTCACAATATTATGAGAAAGCAATGGCACATTACTGAACGTACAATTTCCCAGAACATCATTCATTCATTCATTCATTCATTCATTCATTCATTCATTCATTCATTCATTCAGTAGCATGTCCTTTGCAGAACCTGGCTCCCATAACAACCTACCGGAAAACTTCTCGATCATAAGCAAGATGTCCCGCGTCCGATACACCCATCTGGAGATCATCCGCCACATCCTGCACCCATCTTCTCTTTGGCATACCTCTTCCTCTCTTCCCAGGCATATACCTATCCATTATTTTTCTCTCCAAACTTTCGTGACGTTTCAAGTGACCAAAATATTTCAAGTTTCTTTGATTTATCGTCCTTCTTTGATTTATAGCCAACCCTGTCTGGATTAGCTTTTCCTATTATCGGTGTCTTTTACCATCAGACGAACTCACTCCGCAGTCTGTGGGTATTAGCTTGGCGCTTTCGTCCAAGCACCACTTCTGACAACCACAATTACCTTTTACTGTGGGTATTAGCTTGGCGCTTTCGTCCAAGCACCACTTTCTGACACCACAATTACCATTTACTGTGGGTATTAGCTTGGCGCTTTCGTCCAAGCACCACTTCTTGACACCACAATTACCCTGGCCTGTCAACAACTTAACTGACAGGTTTCATCGGGTACTTCTCACACACTCGTACAAGACAACTTGCAAGTCGTGTGGGAGGCAAAATGCATGGTCCATTTTATTGCCGTTGGCTCGCTTACAAGCGGTAAACAGTCGCTAATGCAATACACAATATATAGCCACAGAATTATCTAACACAAACTGCTAACCCTATGCTAACTCTATCTACGAGTGAACCCAAAACTCCTAACGTTATTCTAAACCGATGTGAACGCCCCAAGTCCAGTCTCCCGTCTGCCGGACATCTCTCCCGTGGTTACACACCCCGCGGGGGTGACCTTCTCCTTCGTGCGTGTTACCTCACATCGCACGCTGCTGGCAAAACGTGGCCTGTTGAGTGTCTACTCAACTGTGCTCTGGCTTCATGAGGTGCGGTGGTATCGTGATTAGAGTGCTAACTCTCTGCACACCGCCTGCGTGTATTCTGAGGGAGTGGCTAACCTTCCACGATTCCCTCATCTCCCCTGCTCTTGCCTCGGGCACCGTATCTCCTCCTGGTCCCTCCAGGATTGACCGCTCTCCCTGGCGGAGGGGACGCGGTTGAACTTAGTTTCTTGTGTGAAAGACCGACCAAAAAATTATCAGAAGTGAAGCTTGAATGTAATATTCAAGCTACTCCACTCGTCCA
The DNA here is from genome assembly GCA_014155875.1 of Cepaea nemoralis. NCBI lineage: Eukaryota > Metazoa > Mollusca > Gastropoda > Stylommatophora > Helicidae > Cepaea > Cepaea nemoralis. The sequence goes on along the minus strand of JACEFZ010010952.1, from coordinate 27,540 downwards.
CGAGGCTCTAAGACTAGGGTTTAATTTGTGTAGTGACGATGATTTGTGCAGACGAGAGAATTTTGCAAGCTAGAAATGTGCCTATCGTGACGTATTAAACTGTTTAATTGTGTTTATGAAGTATTTAATTAGTGAGACTATGTATTCATCAAAGCTGTAAGTATTAATATTCTTGCTTTCTCATATTTATTTATATATTTACCTTTTTGTTGAGAAATGAGTACCAAAAATGATTCAGGGCGGAGCGATACAAAACAAAGCCGACAATATCGATTTTTCATCGCGCTGTGCTGTGACGTCAGATGATTGACAAACAGTCGTCTGGGCTCATTAGCATACAGCAATCGAGTGTGTAGAAATTTGCTAAACAGCTGCTCGCCTGAATCGGTACGTTATATCATTTATTATTTATTTATTTCAACTACTAAAGGAATATATTTATTTATTTAAACATTATAATGTTATTTTTATTTCTTTAAAACCAGATATGCATATTTTTGGTCATATTTTCTCTGTGTTTACCGTCACGATGGAACTATTTTTTGGCCTGGCAGATGATACTTGCCTGCACAACACGTACAGAAATTAAATAGATTAGTAACATAAGGCAATAACTGATAGAGCAAAGACAGGACATTGACATTTAAGTTATTTAATACATATTCTAGTTGTTCGTGAATCTGTCTGTCATTGTCTAAGTCATTGTCCGTAGGGGTCTGGGTTAACATATCGTGTAATACGCCTGATTACTACGGCCCTGCATATCAAAGGGCGAACTACACCTGATTACGGCCCTGTGCACCAAATATAGTTTGCTGGTAACGACACGTGTCTCCACCCTAAAGTACCAAGGTGACCTGTGGCAACGGAGTTCCGTTCCCCGATCCTCGGGAACGTTAAAGCTGAGTACACTTATATATTTTGGCATGCAATTTGATTAATAGTGCATCTCTTTTTCAGCTGTAACGCATTGACATATTTGTATACTCTGGTTATCTGCAAGATAAATCTGGGCAGGGTATAAACAGAAAGCACAACTGATAGTGATCAGATAAGAACCAACATAACATATCAAAGATAAATAACTGATGAAAGTCATCATTGCCTATCACTGTTAGCCGAATACTAAATTAAGATGGCAACTTTATCAGACTTCATAAAAGCAGGTAAAGATCTAGAATTAACAGGAAAAGAGCTACAACAGTATGCAGATCAAAAATTTAAAGAAGCAAAAGATGCTGAAAGGGACGAACGCGTACGAGAAAGAGAAGAAGAAAGACAGCATCAAAAAGAGATTGCTCAACTAGCTGAGATAACAAAACAGAAACAGCTAGAAGATGACAAACAGATTAAGCAAAAAGAGTTAGAGATTAAACAACAACAGTTACAACAAGAGAAGGACATTGCTCAACTAGCTGAGATAACAAAACAAAAACAGCTAGAAGATGAAAAACAAATTAAGCAACAGCAATTACAACAACAAAAGGAAAAAGAAGAACGAGATAGAGAACATGATAAGGAGATTAAGCTAAAGCAATTAGATCAAGAGAAAGAATTAAAACAAAAGGAATTAGATCTAAAGCAAAAAGAGATAGATGAAATGGCACGAGTTAAAGAAAAACAAATCCAAGCAGAATCAGAGACACAGTTAAAGATGAAAGGCTTGGAAGTAGACTCACACGCAGAGATCTCTGCCACTAAATTAAGAAGTCAACAAGAAGAAAATAAGTTCAACAAATACAAAAATATTATCAAACCATACTGTAAAGATGATTCCATATCAGCCTGGACAGAGAATGTAGAATATCAATTTAAATACCACCAAGTTCCATTAGAGATGTGGGCCCCAATTTATACAAAAAATCTCAGTGGTGAGCCCCTCAAAGTAATAGAAACTATACCAACAGAGCTTAGATCCAGCTATCAATACATCCATGATAGGATTATGCAGCACTTTTTACTTGATGCCCCTGGGTATCAAGTTCAGTTCTCAAATCTAAAACCTAAACCTAGTGAAACCTTTATTGATTATGTTTCAAATGTACAGAGTGTACTAGACAGGTGGCTGAAAGCAGCTAACATAGGAAAAGACTTTGATAGATTAAAAAACTTAATTGCTATGGACAAGGTTATATCTACCATACCTTCTCCTTTTGCCAAATTTTTGCAGCAGTCAGACATTGAGAACATCCAGCAATTCGAGAAAAAAGGCTCAGCATATTTTTCTTCTAACAGAGATGTGTTTAAGACCTCAAATGACTCTGAAATAGTTTCCTTCGTCAAAGACCAAACTAAAAACTACCAAAGTAATAGGAAACCTTATCAGAAATACGATAAGAAAGATAAGAAAATGGAAAAATGTATCCATTGTCACCTTTTACATGACACCTATGCTATGTGTGACAAATCGCCAAATTATCCGGCGCATCTTGAAAATGTGATCAAGAAACAGCAAAGTAAAAGATCTGCATACAGGCGTGCAATCAAATGTTTTTTTTTGTTCCTGTTATGGCCATTATAGTAATAAGTGCCTTGGCCGGCAGCGTATGAAAGCCAGTAATGCCATTTTGATTGACACCTCTTCAGATGATGGTAGTGAGAATGAGTCTGAGAGTGAAAGTGACTTACCTAATAACCAAGCAGAAAATGTTTGTGGTGCATACGATATGTTGAGCTTCGACAGCTGTGAACGATGTCACCAATTCCATACAGACTCAAAACTACAATGTGGACATACAGTACTATGCTCATCTGAGAATGTAAACGCAGCACTAGCCTCCAGAGGCAATCTTGTGTTCCACAATGCAATGGTGAATGATGTAGCATGCCAGTGTTTGCTGGACAGCGGCAGCACCCTTATTGGTCTTCGGAAAGAACTGGTTAATCCGGGTGATTACACAGGTGATACTGTCAAATGCCGTACCTTCTCGGGTAACATTGAAATTTACCCTTTGGCAAAAGCCCATATTGATTCTCCTTTTCTCTCTGGTACCTTTACCTGTGCGATACTAAACAACCCTTGTACTGATTTGATTTTGGGGTGCTTACCCCAACTAAAACATTGTACGATTGATGAAATAGTTGCATGGGAAAAAGTAAAGGCAACCATTACAACAGCCAAAACAGACACTTCAAAACATCATAACATATTACAAGATGAGACACTACTGATGCTTTCTACAACCAGCACAGATGACACAAACAAACATAAACTTTTACACCACCAGAAATCTACTCTTAATGTGTCTCCTTACTTAAAATTGTTAAAGGTCAAAGCCAGAGTGACCAAAAATGCATCTTGTTTATTTAGACGTAAGAATGGCATTTCAACTACAGGTCATGCTACTGGTAACCATGAACAGGTGTTACCTGTACAATACCGGTTAACTATGCCAAAATATGCACATAAAACACCGGTGACTGGTCATCTTGCATACAACAACACCAGACCAGGTTTTTTCAAGAAGATAAAATCATGTTTTCATAATATATTTGCGTGTAATGTCTGTCAACAATTGGTACAAAAGTTTAAGGGTAGACATCCTACAACTGAAGTACAACCTTCTATACTGGCTCCCAAGCCATTTGATAGAGGAATGGTCAGTTCTACCACAAACACACAAACAACGGTGCAAGAACCAGTGATCTTGAACTTGATCAAGACAGATTTAGGCTACTTCCATACCAACGAAATGGCAACGACTATTCAAGGTGGTACATAACCATGGTACATGTTGACTATGAAATATCGATAAACAGACACTTAGAGATATTCCATGTCAACATGCGTAAACTTTACTTTTCAAGACAACAGACAGAAGTAGACACAGACGAACAGATTGCAACAACACCAAGTGATCAGACGACAGACATACATAGCGCAACTACACTAGTTAGTGAGACGGGCAAATCCGACGAGGGGCATACATGTAGTGAACTTATAGAATACACATGAATAAATCAGAATACTGATGACTGGACAATACACCTACTGAAACTGAGACATGCCTTTGACAGAGTGCGACTTTTCGGTCTCACTGTCAAACCAAGCAAAGTCAAATTATGCCTAAAATAAATTCATTTTTGGGTCATGTCATTTCTCAAGTCCAACTGTAGACTGACCTGAAAAGTAGTACCAAAAGAATGAATCTGACCATGTCTACCAGAAATAATCAGGTCAGAAGCCTTCTGGAATTAGTGAATTACTCAGAAATTCAATATTCCAATGTTTTATAAGTATTTGTAAAATGAAATGTGAAAGATGCATTATTAATTTCTGCATTGTCAAAATTGAAAATTCTTTTTGTAACATTCCAATCCTCCGCTTGCCTAATCCGAGGTTCGTTTATTATTTTACGACAGATGCCAGCAGTACTAGGCCAAAGTGGTGAGGGCATCTCCCACCCGAGCTGCTACGTGAGCCGTAAGATCACACCTGCTGAGTCCAGAAATTGTATATCACAGGTGCAGCACTATGGGTCATCTATGCGGTAGCAAAGCTCCAGCGAGTTCTGACGGAAGTGCGCTGCAATGTCCAGACTGACAACTCCCCGAGTGCGGTCATTCATAGCGTTATGCATCAAAATGACCGGATATTCAGGTGGTCACTAGTTTTACCATCTGAGGTAATAATACCTGAAATCCCACATAATAATGTAGAGTGATAGTTAGTACATGAATACAGTACAATATGCTATGTAAAATAGGTTACATATACACCCATGGTGTGCTTAAGAGTGTACCAAGTACAACGAACTATCATGTGTCCGTAGACATTAACTTAAGAACTGTGCTACAGAACTTAGATACTACCGTGTGAATCAGGACAGCTCATTTCCAACTAAGCTCCAGGCCGGTGTATCATTTGTGTGAAATGTAGAAAACAGTGTCAGAACAGTGCTAGATTTCAGACACATAAAGAATAAGCTACGACACCAGCGAATCTCTACACGTGCACTACCGAGAGAACACTATGATGACTGTGTAATGTATTTCAGATACCCAGGCAAAGTGTGTAGATATATTATGCCTATACAACCGAAGTACAAACATGAAGGCAAATACTAACCTGTGGAAACTGAATACCATGTATATAAACTTAATGTGATATGTAAAATAATAATTTTTTTTAAAAATAGTTATAAATTAGAGGTAGAATTAGGTAATATAATAGGTCTCATTTATTTTAATAGGATAATTAGTACAGTAATTAACCCATTTACTTAACTTAGAATTAAATTAAAATATTAGGTTAGACGTAAAAAAATAGGTAATTACAAGCTAAAGTAAAATTTTAATAGAAATAGTACCATTTAGAGTGTTACATTTCATTTAGCTTCAGTTTAGGTTAGTTTATTCCATATTAAGGAAAACCATACCATCGATCAAACATTACCAGTAATTAGTATTATCAGTTTACATACATCATCTACATAATTTAGATTAAGAACATTAATTATATGATTCATTTCCAATCTAACAACAATAAATAGTATAGTATTAGAAAAGTACATAATTTATGTTCACATCATCCAGGTAATTAAGGTATATAACTCATATCACACTAATTACATTTAAATAGTTACATTACATCCCTTAGTTTAGATAAACATAACGAGTAGGATAAACAGATAATATAATTAACATAATAGAACTTAGGTAACACATTAAATACTTAGGTATAAAAGGAGAATAGTTTATGATAATATAAAATATGATACCTTAGGTTAGTGTAACATACGAGATGATGAGATCAAAGGGACAAGCCATCAACCCTGTCTCGCCCATGTAAATATAATGTACATATATGACTCGTGCAATGACTAGCGCACAGTCATGAGGCTCAATCATCTCAAACTGAGCCAACTGTGTACAGTGTCACTGAACAGGTTTTTAAATGATCAGAAGAATTAGTGTGGAAGGATAATAGATGTGTGACAGAGGTAAGGGTGAAAGGAGTATGACAGAAGTGTGAAAGTGAGAATGAATGAAAGATAGACGGGAGAGAATGCAAGCAGTCAGCAAATTCTTCTGCTGTCTGCAAGGACTTTTAATATTGGTTTGCGCTAGTGTTGGTTTTCGCTAGGGAAATTGTGTTGGTGTGAATGTGTTGTCTGTGATATAGTTTGGAACTTAGAATACAGTATTTTGGGTCTCATAACAATGGAATGTAGTCACGAATTAGTGTTATACACCTGGTTGTGGCCACATTGAACAAAATTATGGCACTCAAAAAACTAACATACATACACACATAAGTTAGAAATATAGGGTAGAAGTTAGATTAGTAAATTTATTACATCCAAACACGCAAACAACCAGAAAAACAAACATATAAATTGCATACACTATTGCAGATCAAAGGCAGATAACTTTGGGGCCAGGGGACATAATAGACAACGAAGAACTAAATTAACAGTGAAATGAAGTCTTACGCGCGGAAGCGAAGAAGGTAAAGCCGGTCGCGCACACTCTTGTAGATTGGTTGTTAAATATTATATGGGGGACATGAAGCAATTCATGTGTTGACCCTAATAAAGTCAACTTTGTATGGGTAGTAAGTTAATTTACTATGTGAGGGCAGGTCTTATAAGACAACGGTCCGGTTCAGACATACCTCTGATAAATATAATATAGCATGTGAGAAGGGGCTCACGCCAACCAGGCAAGTTTGTGGCGATTGCCAGTAGCCTAGTGAGGCTTTACTACATTGTGACAATAGTTGTTAAATAGTCTATTGGAAAGCCCAGAGCCAGGTTATCTAGAGTCTTTGACAAAAATTAGAGACACTAATTTTTTGTGTAGAAACCTCCTTGCGTCACAACCAATAAGGGAAAGTTGATGACGCAACACAAGGGGGGCGGGTGTGTGTCAAAGACTCAACCGCGTCCCCTCCGCCAGGGAGAGCGGTCAATCCTGGAGGGACCAGGAGGAGATACGGTGCCCGAGGCAAGAGCAGGGGAGATGAGGGAATCGTGGAAGGTTAGCCACTCCCTCAGAATACACGCAGGCGGTGTGCAGAGAGTTAGCACTCTAATCACGATACCACCGCACCTCATGAAGCCAGAGCACAGTTGAGTAGACACTCAACAGGCCACGTTTTGCCAGCAGCGTGCGATGTGAGGTAACACGCACGAAGGAGAAGGTCACCCCCGCGGGGTGTGTAACCACGGGAGAGATGTCCGGCAGACGGGAGACTGGACTTGGGGCGTTCACATCGGTTTAGAATAACGTTAGGAGTTTTGGGTTCACTCGTAGATAGAGTTAGCATAGGGTTAGCAGTTTGTGTTAGATAATTCTGTGGCTATATATTGTGTATTGCATTAGCGACTGTTTACCGCTTGTAAGCGAGCCAACGGCAATAAAATGGACCATGCATTTTGCCTCCCACACGACTTGCAAGTTGTCTTGTACGAGTGTGTGAGAAGTACCCGATGAAACCTGTCAGTTAAGTTGTTGACATTCAGTACATTCTAATTTACGTCCAAAAGTCCAGGACGAGAAGTCAATATTTTAGTTGAACTGTCCAGTGTAAGGCTGAACCCCTTATCTCGGCATCAAAACACTGGATGCTTAAGAAAGCCAGTTCCTATCCATTCGGCCATGCTGAATTTTTAACACTGTGCAATAATCGGAATGATAATATATGAATCATAATTTAACAAAATATAAGTCTGTGGCTGGAGGGCAATGATCGCCGGCACTTTGGGAGCAGATTGCTTTGCTTTCAGTTTCACAATATTATGACAAAGCAATGGCAAATTACTGAACGCACAATTTCCCAGAACATCACAACCATTAAATGCTGGAGTTGATTGTGACGTTCAGTAAAGGACATGCAACTAACTTTTAATACAAATAAAAACTAGAACAAAGTACACTGTCAGAAAACGCACAAGTTTTGTATACAATATAAAATGACAAAGTAGTGCAGCTTTACATAACAGAATTACGACACATACAGGACGTTGCGGCGATTAGCCTTCATCATCCTTGACTATACATTGTGTTTGTGAATGTGTTTGTTTGCTGATGAAGGATAATCGCCGCAGCGTCATGTATGTGTCGTAATTCTGTTATGTAAAGCTGCACTACTTTGTGTCATTTTATATTATTTATATTTTCACAGCTTTACCGCAGTTCCACCCAATTTTATTCATATTTTTACATGTTTGCTTGCTTGTGTTCGTTGGCTTGAGCTCCAACGCGAAGTCCTGTATGTCGGATGAAGGCATCCTGTTGTCCAACATCAGTGTGATGTCATACAGGACCTGAGTTTTGCGTGAGCATCCGTTGTCCCATGTCTGGCTTATTGGTGTGAAGACTGGTGGTTCCTCGCCGTACAGGCAGACACTCTCCGACTTCGGAGGAATCGGCGATCCTACTGACTTTAGCCAGGACCCGGAAGGGACCTGTTGCCCAGGACGCTCGACGAGGACGCGTCAATAGGTCTTGGCCAGTATATAACCCGGCCCTGGTGCCTTGGAAACACCTCTGCGTCCCTGTACATGTTTTGTATAGAAAATTAAAATTTGAGTTGAGTCAAGAGTCGGCTTTGACAAGAGCTTTGACAAGAGCTTTGACAGCAATGAGGAGCGGCTGGTCGAGTGGCTAGAACACCGGGTTCTCCTTCAGGAGACCCGGGTTCGAATCCTCGATAAGGTGCGGATTATTTTTCTGTCGGGGACAAAAAGAAAACTAACCTGCTCATCTCGCCCCGGACTGTACAAGCCAGGCGGCCTTAATTCCTTAGGGTCAAGAACCCCACCCACCCCCACCTACCTATATATAGTCAGTAGATGACAGTTTGACAGTTGAAAGCAATGGTATTATGGAAATCCAAGGAAGTAATAAACTAAACCAAGAATTGTGATGAAACTATGCACTTTGCCTCACTGGGGTCCACAAGAGAGGAAAACAACATTGTCACACGTTTCTCTTGATGATGATATCACGAAGTTCTCACGATGATACTGTTCATGATATTGATGATAAGTTTTGTGTGATGGTCGTTGTCTAGGTAACGATGTTCATGGGGTGTCAATGGAGATATCTGTCTTGCAATGTAACTCACCCCCGCAGTGCATATTCACCAGGCATTAAACAAGATTCCGTTGGCGCACATAATCTTTTATTACAAAAATAAGACGGACAAACGGAACAGGTTTATACATCCAGAAACATAACGTAATCCATAGAATATGAATATCCTCCTCACAATTTAACCAGCACACATCAATGCCTTCTCACGGCTGGCTTCTACTTTCAATCCACAAGACAGGTAATCCAGCTACAATCCTCGGCTGGGTCTCACACAATACAACCCACACATTGGGTTGGAGCCACAGCTCAAATATATAACCCACTCTGGGTTTTGGCCCACACTCAATACAGAACCCACTCTCGGTTCAGGCCTGTCTTCACAACTCGAAGAACAACACACCGCGGAGCTCTCTCTTAAACGACCTGACCCGCAGTCGGTCTCTTCTCTGACTGACTTTCAGTCGCCTGACTTCACACAACACACAACTCTCCCTCGACCCATCCCCCCCTGGGGATTTTCACTCATATCCGCCCCATTATTTCTGAGGGTTGATTGTATTCCTCGTAGCCAGGTCAGTCACTTTACTGTCTCCCACTCTCATCTCCATTCTTCCTCCTGCCCGGTCACTCAACTCAATGTCAGTGACCCAGGCTTATGTCATTACCCCCCTCTTAAAAGAAAACTTCGTTTTCAAATATTGGGAGACTAAAACTTACTAAACATGTGACCCAGACATATAGCCTGGGTAGCCCTAAGTATGGCTGCACCTTACTCTAGCTACCACACTACATAATACATCAAATGCTCATATTACACTCCTATATTCATCACACATAAATACAACCATCTATCTTGTGTATCAATGCATGAACTAATACATCACATCATAATAATAATACATCATAGAAACGCATTATACTTATGTACCCACAGGTCTCTTACTACTTCACGACCCCACAATACTATTTGTGTACCGACCCTATATCAGGTGGTTCTGTTCTTGCATTAACCCACCTCTGATTCCTGTCGATGCTGTGTCTACCTTTCATGTACCCATGACTCATGGTACCTCTACAATTACAACATCTGTTTGCTATCCCTAGCCCTGGGTCAGTAATGTCGCGAAAACTCTTTTGACCTGACTCAACTTTCCTATCTGCATATTGCACCGTTACACTTGAGTCTCTGTTTAGTCTGAGCTCTTTATTCAATCTTGGCCCATATACCTGGCATCTTTCTTTCTGCTGCATACGCCTTATGCCTATGTGCCCTGCACATGCACTATCCTGAGCTGTTCTAGTATATCGGTCTCTATGTGCTAAAGGTACTGCTCCTTGCCCACGTGCAGTTCTGCTATCTGAAAACCTGCGAGTGAGAACATTGTTCTTCCTCTCGGAGCACCATCTACCTTTCTTTGACTGCCTATGTTCTACTCTCCTACACCCTTGGGAACATTTGTTCAGAGTAGTATCTTGTCTCTGCGAGTCACTAGCACTATATTTGGGATCCATTCTCATCTGCTCAGCTGTACTATCCTTGTCCTGAGTTCCTGTGTCTACTTCAAGTGCCTCTTCTACCTCAGCTATACTCTCTAATTTAGGTTCTCTTGTGGTAACTACCTCGTTACTGCTTACACTATATTTTCGGTCCCAATCAACTACTTCCTCTTCTGTACAATCTTTAACTCCTATAACATTTCCTATGATCAAATCAGCCACTGGTGAGTCCAGAACACACGCTGTCACTCTTCCAGTGATATATGGTGTTTTTACTGTTATTATGGCTACTGGGTAGAACTCTACTGTGCCGTTGAATGTTATGCATCTAATCTTTTTCCCTGTATAATCCGAGGGATCTATTAAACTTCTCCTCACTCCGATAGACGTACATCCGGAATCTCTAATTGTTAACGCTGGTCTATCATTGACAAATCCCTGATGCAGCTTCAGACTTCCTCCTTCATGGACTGCTGATCCTGCTTTAACTGTGTGACCACATATTAAGACTGGCTGACTGTCTTTTTCAAAAAGAGGTTTGCACCCACTACAATCTTCATTGTTCAGCGTCTCAATTACTTGCGCTGCATTTGAGTGCTCTGTTTCTCTCATCCTACATTGATGACTGATATGACCATTCTTTCCACATTTGAAACAAGTAATCTCCCTTTTAGTGTTGTTCGTTGGTCCATCTGATGGTTGTGCATCACACTGTGCTGCCTTGTGTCTCCAACTCCCACAATTCCAACATCCGGCATAATTTGGACGTCTCTGGAAGTTCCCTCTTCTATATGGGTACCGTCCTACTCTACCACCATTGTTTCCTCGGAAACCATTGTCTTGAAGTTCTTGCTGCTCACCTTTCTGTGCCGAATCCACGCTTTTCGCCCTTGGTCTGATGACTGGATTCTGGTCCTGTTTAGTGTACGCTGCACAGACTATTTCCTCACTCATTAGTTTCCCAATAGATACGTTAGGATGTGCAGTCATGTAGTTTTGCCCTAACTGAGACATTGTGTCTATGTCCTTTGGCTTCCGTTCCTCAAAGAAAGCTACTAAGTTAGAATTGCATGCAGATACTACCTTGTCTCTTAACATTAGATCTACTAATTTATTAAAATCTTTCCCTACTTCTGCAAGCTCCATCCATTTGTTAAATGTATTCTTTACAGTGTTAACAAAGTCTGTGAAATCTTGATTTGTCTCTGGCACTAACTGTCTAAACTTTGTTCTATATCCATGCTCAGTGAGTTGGAACTTTGTCAGCAAACGTTGACGTAAGATAGTGTAGTTGTTCCTTTCTTCTACAGGTAAATTGAACATGGTGTCTAGTGCCTTGCCCGTAAGAAATTCGCCAAGTCGCATCCCATACTCTTTCTCTGGAATACCTAACGCTTTGGCTGATGCCTCGAACCTGGCCAAATAATTTTCAAGTTGGTCCCGGTCTGTAAAATATGGCAGTTTTAATCTCTGTGACGATTGCGACGGTCTTCTGCTTTCCTCACTTTGACCTTTCGAAGATAGTTCTAGTTTTCTTAACTCGATTTCAGCTAGTTTTACTTGTGTCTCTTCCTGTAGACGCTTGTTTTCTATTTCAGCTAGTTTTACTTGTGTCGCTTCCTGTAGACGCTTGTTTTCTATTTCAGCTAACTTTACTTCCTGTAGACGTTTGTTTTCCATTTCAGCTAGTTTTACTTGCGTCTCTTTCTCTTCCTGTAGACGCTTTGCCTCGCGTTCATTATGCCTCTCCTCTCTTTCCATCTGCTTTTGTTCTTTCGCTTCTGCATACTCCTGTAACTCTTTACCTTTCAGGCCTATTCTTTCACCTGCTTCAATATAATCCATTAAAGTAGGCATCTTGTACTTGTGGACACGTTGCTGTGAATCAGCCAACTATAAATGTACAGGCTCTGCTGTTATTCTTTGTGTCACTTCCCTAAGTACACCCACACTCCCTGTGTACGTAAATCCGTAGTGCTACAATATCACTCTGTACTCACCCAGTCACTCTCTAAGTACTAGGTAGTGAGGGGGGAAGTATCACCTATACTCCCTTATATCTATCTATCTATGACCAAAAGTTCATAAAGTCCCTGAAAATATTGTTAAACATACATATAAATACGTATACAAACAAATGGATGATAACACTAAGTGATGACTATCCAACGCTAGACTTCACAAGCTGAGTACACGGAGACGATGATGACACAGAAATAAACCACAGTAACAAATACAAGCTTGTGTAGGGACATCCACAGTGCGCGTAAAATATAAATATAAATTGACCAAGACCACTAGACAGCAGAAATGACGAAAGATCACAATAAAAACATATATCCGAACACAACAAATATTATATGTAAATATAACGAAAAGAAAGAGAGAAAGAAAAAGAATATATACTGAAAATATACACAGATCTGACGTCAGACAACTCGGCTCTAGATATTGGTTAAGACTATTTCAATGCCCCTGCACGATACGTCAACTCATTAACGTTTTTCTTACAAAAATATCGTAAGCACCAGAAGACTAATAAATTATTGTGCTGTATCCCGACTCTCGAGAAACACCCCAACAATTCCCTACTCTTGACAAACACTGGACCACATACAAATAATTGCGTGACACCCGACAACAATAAATATGACGATGGGAGCAAAACAATAAAAAATAATAATGTGTAGCTGGTTGGCCGACAAATATGGGCCTATTAATCCGTCGCCAACAGTTCTTATTTTGCTGTTAATAGTTTTTCACAATATGCTGGAAATGTCTGTATTAAATTCTCCGAAATGTTTACGACGCTAGATTTCAAAGCGACTTGTTGTTTTGTAGAGTGGTTCGTGAATTCACGTGGTGATCACCAGTTCCAACTGTCGAGAAAAGTTGACGATGATAGTGATATCCAAACTGTTCTGTGTCGACACAGTCCGTAACGTTATTGTACTTTCTCTGTACGTGGTGGTACCACTGTAATAATCCAAAGTGTTCTCTCGATATGTTGTTACTTTCGTTGCGGAGATGGCGCTTCGCTGTATCATTAATGTTATGGATTTTCGTTACCCGACAAGATTCACCAAAAAGAAAAGGAGAATGGCAGGCAATGTTCAGCGCTTTAAATTTGGGTATATAAATCCTTATCGGCAAAGAAGTACAACCATGGTTGCGATGACGATAAGTTAAAACTGTTTGCTCATAACAGAATAATGATGACAAAGGCTTGAACAAAGACGAAACATCAAGTCTGGCTTTCTTTCAAAACAACCTTGTTTATCCCGATCTCCTGTGGAAATTCCCAGTAACTTTCCACTGCTGCCCTAGCACGGCTGTGGTGGGGGTTAACGTAACTTTCCCCTCGTACCTGGACGCTGGTGTACCCACCCGTCCTATTTACTGCGTCGAAAAATCTTGACCAGTCAACTTGCAACAACACAGTGCGCTTGCCTCCAGCACACACACACACCATATGTTGAGACGAAATTGCTCGCTGTCTCCAATCTTTGGTTCAATCCTGTCAAACACACACACTAGGACTGACCGCACTTGTTGCAACCACCGTTTTGTCCCCTCGACATTTACTCTGTGCTGTCCGTTACCAAAACACCCCTGCTACTACAATCGACTCTCCCGGTCGATTTGTCCTGCGTTAATTCTTTGGCGTCCCCGCCTCGTCTGTTTATGCGTGCTGACCGCCGTTAATTTACCTGTAGTATGACCTTCACTTGAACTGACTGCTCGCCTGTGATTTCCGCTTCGTACCCTCCCCGCGCTGACAGTTTTTCACGATGTGGCGTCTTACACACACACACGCTGGATATTCCCACTCCCTTCTGGATTAATCCCGTCTGTCTGTGTGAATTATCTGGCACACACACCGAAGAGTTCACATTAACCTCTTGAATCAACGATGTCTGGCTTGATGGAACGTAGTCACAGATAATAACTCCTCTCTCAGCGAAGAGCCCACAACTATCTCAACATGACAACACTGTCTATAATGTTCTGGGTTTCTCAATATATCCCCGTCGTTCTTGCCAGGACAGTCCCCAGATGTTCTTGATCGGACGTAGCCTCCAGATACTCCATTACTAAGTGACGAGCGCCCAGATGTCACACGCTTCTCTTGATGATGATATCACGAAGTTCTCACGATGATACTGTTCATGATATTGATGATAAGTTTTGTGTGATGGTCGTTGTCTAGGTAACGATGTTCATGGGGTGTCAATGGAGATATCTGTCTTGCAATGTAACTCACCCCCGCAGTGCATATTCACCAGGCATTAAACAAGATTCCGTTGGCGCACATAATCTTTTATTACAAAAATAAGACGGACAAACGGAACAGGTTTATACATCCAGAAACATAACGTAATCCATAGAATATGAATATCCTCCTCACAATTTAACCAGCACACATCAATGCCTTCTCACGGCTGGCTTCTACTTTCAATCCACAAGACAGGTAATCCAGCTACAATCCTCGGCTGGGTCTCACACAATACAACCCACACATTGGGTTGGAGCCACAGCTCAAATATATAACCCACTCTGGGTTTTGGCCCACACTCAATACAGAACCCACTCTCGGTTCAGGCCTGTCTTCACAACTCGAAGAACAACACACCTCGGAGCTCTCTCTTAAACGACCTGACCCGCAGTCGGTCTCTTCTCTGACTGCCTTTTCAGTCGCCTGACTTCACACAACACACAACTCTCCCTCGACCCATCCCCCCCCCCTGGGGATTTTCACTCATATCCCATTATTTCTAAGGACTGGCTGTTTACTCGTAGCCAGGTCAGTCACTTTACTGTCTCCCACTTTCATCTCCATTCTTTCTCATGCCCGGCCACTCAACTCAATGTCAGTGACCCAGGCTTATGTCAAACATAATATGTCATTAGAGGCGACTGGCTACGTCATCGCGTAGTTAGTACAGTAAAACTTCGGTTTTCGTCGATAATCCGTCCGAAAACAATCGACGAAATCCGAAACCAACCAAAATCGAGGCAATTATTTCTATATAAATCCAAATAATTCGTTCAAGAAATTTCAAAATAAATACAAAAAACACATTTTATAGAGAATAAATATAGTGTTTAATACAATTTTTCGGCCCCATTGCATAGTGTTACTAGGCATCCTTTTGAATTTTTTAAACCATCATCTGCTGGCTTTAAAATCATTAAGTGCAGGTCCGCCTGGCCGAATGGATAAGAACGCGTGTTCTTAAACATCCGGTGTGCTGATGCCGAGGTAAGCCGTTCAACCCCTACACCGGACAGCTGGATTAAAATGTTGACCTGTCGTCCTTGACTTGGGGACGTAAATTACAAGTACCTCTGAAGTCGGAGTGGGTTCGCCTGATGGTGAGGGACATTGTTAATATGGAAAGCTAATCCACACGCAAAATGCAGTCCATCCCTATTATAAAAAGTGTATATGGACTACGCTTGAGTTCAAAGCGAGGGAGCGCAAACAGAAAAAAAAAACATCACTAAGTACACTAGCACTCGTCCCAGGCATTTTCTTAATGAGATCGGCATACAACAGTCTGGCCTTTTCACATATGATTGCCTCCGAAACAGACTCACCACCTATCTGGTTTTGATTAATCCAAATTAATAATAACTGTTCGACATCTTCAATTGTTTGCGATCTCTGCTTCGTTAGCACATTCATACCTTTCCCTATATTAGTCTCCCTTATTGCTTCCTTTTTCGCCACAATAGAAGTTATTGTGGATGGCGACTTCCCGTACATGCGGCTGATTTCAGCCATCTTAATGCCGCTCTCGTATTTTATTATTAGCAAGTGATGCTCACACAACAAAACAGAACGCCAAAAATGAGCAGAAGAACGCGTATGTCCCTTTATTTTCGCAAAATTAGCAGCGAGGTCATTTGAGCACGCCGACGAAATCCGAGGCAACCGACGAAGACCGAGACACATTTTTCGCGGAAAAAATCGACGAGAATTGAAACCGATGATAACCGAAGGTAACGAAAATGGAGGTTTTGCTAGTTAGTCGCGGCCTTGTGCAATAGACAGTATTATGCATCTGCGTAATCAGCCAAGCATGAACAAGTCTACAGAAGCTTGGCTGGGCTGGTTGAGGGCCTATACTCCACTGGGAGATAAAAGACGGAAGAAGGAGAATATGCAAACACGAATTACGAGGACGGAATATGAAATGAGTATAACAATAATGTAATAGTGTAATCTACGATGACAATGGAGTATATGAAAGTATAGGAGGAAAGGTAACACCAATTTCCAGTAAACTGAACAAGTTTGTTGCATACGTCGCAGTCAATCCTAGAATTGTTTGGCTGTTTGTGATTTTCGGGCAAGTTTCGTTCAGTAGATTACCATTGCTTTCTGAACTACCGGCACTCATACCATTGAATGAAAACCAGCGCAAGTCGGTCTGCTTCTAAACCCACATGCAGCTGCACTCTGTGCAGATTTGGGGGCTGCGTGGTCTCGAGGTATGGTGTCCGCCTTGAGTGCTGGAGGTCCCGGGTTCAAGCCCCGGTGATGACCGGGATTTTTTCACGTGGACTTCTAGTAATAAAATTTCCCCTGGTCTCTGGGTAGTAAGATCTGACGCCCGTGTGTATTGTTGCGCACGTAAAACATCCCTTGGCAGTTGGAAATCGAAAAAGAGTAGCCTAACGGCGCTGCCCGGGCAACAATTTCGAGTTAAAAATCTATCCAAAGTATTGGAGGATCCTCGCCAGTGCTACGGAGTTCGTGCACTGAGCTGAGTTTCTCCAGATTCAGGTTTGAGTTAGGAGAAGAACGGAGCACTTATGGGTTACACCCGTGTGCCGTGATGTTGATCCATCGACTAAACTAAGCTAAAGTAAATTGCAGCTATATTTCGAACGTGGAATCGGGATTACGAATTGCGTTTGTAAGTCCTTCATCGCAGCGCCAGTAACTGAACAAGGAAATACAAAAAAAAAAAAAAAGGAAGTAAAAATAAAATATGACGGACTAGACCGGAATACTAACAGGGCTATCATTCAGCAGGTTCTTTTTGTTCTTCCTCGTTACATTTTCACAGCCTTACAGCAGTTCCACCCAATTTTATTCATATGTTTACATGTTTTGTATAGAAAATTAAAATTTGAGTTGAGTCAAGAGCCGACATCACATCGCTCGGGGCATTCCCATAGTGCTTCGTCCTCATCTTCAACAACGTGAAAATGAAGATAACAGAACAACAAATGGAAATAGAGAGCAGCTTTGGCAGCAATGAGGAGCGGCTGGTTGAGTGGCTAGAACGCCGGGTTTTCCTTCAGGAATCCTAGGTAAGGTGTGGATTATTTTTCCGTTGGGGACAAAAAGTAAACTAACCTGCTCAGTTCGCCCCGAACTGTACAAGCCAGGCGGCCTTAATTCCTTAGGGTCAAGAACCCCACCCCACCTCCCCCTTGCCCTACACCATTAGCTACTATAGTTAGTAGATGCTTGCTTGCTTGCTTGTGTTCGTTGGCTTGAGCTCCAAAGCGAAGTCATGTATGTCGGATGAAGGCATCCTGTTGTCCAACATCAGTGTGATGTCATACAGGACTTGAGGTTTGCGTGAGTATCCGTTGTCCCATGTCTGGCTTATTGGTGTGAAGACTGGTGGTTCCTCGCCGTACAGGCAGACACTCTCCGACTTCGGAGGAATCGGCGATCCAACTGACTTTAGCCAGGACCCCGAAGGGACCTGTTGCCCAAGACGCTCGACGAGGACGCGTCAATGGGTCTTGGCCAGTCTGTGGCGAAGTGGTCAAGCCGTTTGACTCGTGCTCCGAAGGTTGTGGGTTAGATTCCGGGTCGCACCCTTCGGTTTACGAGTTAAATGTTTCGGAGACTCCTGTGGGTCTTCGTTAAAAGCTACGGAGTTCGTGCTTTGTGCGACGCTTTCCGTGCTGCGGAAAGAGACCGAGCCATATGGGATAAAACCCGGTGCAATGAAGTCGACCCTGTCGACTTTTAAGCGACTTTTTTTTTTTTATAACCCGGCCCTGGTGCCTTGGAAACACCTCTGCGTCCCAGTCAGTAGATAACAGACAGTTTGACAGTTGAAAGCAATGGTATTATGGAAATTCAAGGAAATAATGAACTAAAACAAGAACTGTGATGAAAATATGCACTTTGTCTCACCGGGGTCCACATGAGAGGAAAACAACATAATATGTCATTAGAGGCGACTGGCTACGTCATCGCTTAGTTAGTACAGTAAAACCTCGGTTTTCGTCGATAATTCGTCCGAAAACATTCGACGAAATCCGAAACCGGCGAAAACCGATGCAGTTATTTCCATATAAACCCAATTCATTCGTTCTAGAAATTTCAAAATACATACCAAAAACACATTTTATAGAGAATAAATGTAGTATTTAATACAATTTGTCGCCCCCCCCCCCCCCCCCCCAGACTTGTCCGAACTCGCACCTTCGCCGTGCCTGGTAACACTATCCACGCCAGTGCGCCTTTTGAATTTTTAAAACAATTACCTGCTGGCTTTAAAATCAGTAAGTGTAGGTCCGCATGGCCGAATGGATAAGAACGTGTGTTCTTAAACATCCGCTGTAATACCAGAACAATCTATACCGCACTGTGAACCACTACAAATATAACCAACGAAACTGAGGCCGGTTGAACGAGGTAGAAAGTTTCTATTTTTTGTTTTTACAAATCGGATCGGATCGGATTGAATGACATTGGTCTAATTTTTTTTTTTTTTTTTTTGTTGCATATCCTTTACAGGACATGGCTGTCAACATCAGCATCTTTCAGCTGATTGTTGATCTCTTGGCAATATTAGGCTGAGTAGTTTGCCATTGCTTTCTGAGCGACCGGCTCCATACTCTAATAAGTCACTGGCACGACTCGAACCGCTTCCAATTCTCGTGCGCTCACGTCAACCACGAGAGTATTCGGGGTTACGGAGAAAGCTGCTAACCCTTCAGCCACGGAGACGACATTGGTCTATTGGTAGTTTTAAACGTTTCCCCTCTGTGGGGGAAACAAAAATTTTTTACTGGCCTCCTGGGGCCACACAAAATTTAAAGAAACTTAACCACGCCCATACCAAACTTTGATAACATTATGAAAGAAATGAGAAGACTGAATATTAACATGTTAGGTATATGTGAGACCAGAGGGCATAATAACTTCCGAGGTATGGAGCATAAACCATTCTGGTGGAAATTTAAAAAAAAAGGGGGGGGGGGGGGTATCAACTATGATGGATGTACAGTGGTACCTCGGGTTACGAACGCCTCAGGTCACGAACAATTCGGGTTACGAACAATAACTTCGAAAATATTTTGTCTCGGGTAACTAACAGTGCCTCGGGTTAAGAACGAAGGCGAGAGAGAGAGAGAGAGAGAGAGAGAGAGAGAGAGAGAGAGAGAGAGAGAGAGAGAGAGAGAGAGAGAGAGAGAGAGAGAGAGAGAGAGAGAGAGAGAGAGGTTTAACGTTGGAGACAAACGATTGCGTACAGTACAAATGAAGGCCACTCAGTACAGTACTAACATCGCTTAGCGCTAGCCTAGTAGCCTAGTTTTCCACGCGTGCGCAGCTTCGCTTTCATTGGCCTTACTACACAGCAGTAAAAGATTTCTTAGCAATGGCACTGTGTTCAGTTTATCTCTTTCATTATTTTCGGTGTCAACCCCATCAATTATGAGTTCGAAGAACGGTAGTGGTGCTGATAGGAAGCAGAAACGTATAACAGTTGAGATAAAGAAGGAAATATTTATGAAACATGAAAATGGCGTTCGTGTGTGTGACATCGCTAATGAGTACTGCATGGCAAAATCAACTATTTCCACCATTATAAAGAACAAAGAGTTACTCATATCAGTCGATGTGGCTAAAGGCATAACTAAGCTGCAGAAGAAAAGACCTCAAATTTTAGAGACAGTTGAAAATCTTCTCTTGGTCTGGATCAATGAAAAGCAACTTGCAGGAGACAGTGTTAGTGAGGCAATAATATGTGAAAAGGCGAAGCTGTTGCACAGTGATTTATTGTCGGAGTTGCTTGGTACAAGTGCTGAGACTGACGATTTTAAAGTCAGCAGAGGCTGTTGTGAAAAGTTTAAAAAAAATACAAATAAATGGCATTCATAGTGTAATTAGGCACAGAGAGGCTGCAAGTTCTGACGAGAAATAAGCTGAAGCGTTCAAGGTGGAATTTGATAACATCATCAAAGAGGAAGACTACGTTCCATAACAAGTCTTTAAATGCGATGAAACGTGCCTCTTCTGGAAGAAAATGCCAAAGATGACCTTTATCACACAGGAGGAGAAAGCACTGCCGGGGTACAAACCAATGAAGGACAGGCTAACTCTGCTGTTATGTGCCTGTCAGAGTCTCACATGGAGTCGGTCGGAACATAAAGATAGAAGGGAATTAGAGAAGGGCCACAACCCCAATACAAGGGAGACACACTCGAATGCTCGAACAATCTAGAGCCTTCGAGAAAGATAAGTCAGTTCGCCTACAGATCCGTGGACACGCTGACCGCGTGCCAGGACCTGTTCCACGAGAAGCTTGAGGAGAGTTACAGCCTGTGTCCGATCGAGACACGTTAGAGGGCAGACGCCGACTGGACATCGAACAAGCAACAGGGCTTAACTTAAGGGGCACTTGATAGATTGAACACAAGTGTATTTAGGAGTGTTACTCACTAGATAGATAGATGATATAGTTTGTTGTAATGATTATGTATGATGGCTGTGTTATAAACTCCTGTGATGATGTTCGCCACGTAGCTGGCTGCGAAAACCATTCTTCGCCAGCTTACTGTAAATAAATGATGTCAGATAGTATCAGAACGGAGTTTGTTGCCTGTATGAACCCAAGTTTAATTCCCCTAGGTATCTAGGACGTTGACAGGCTATTTGGGGGCTCGGCCGGGATGAAAGTGCTAGTGAGTCAGGTAATGCGGTAAAAATCATTAACACCATCAATAATAACACCTGTAATACGTGCAGAAAATTTCAGTTGGATACAACCTTGGAATGTGGCCATACAATCCCTATATCCAATGAAATGGCCAACGCAGCCTTAGCGTCTAAAGGCAAGTTAAAATTTGTGAAAGGGTTTGTTAATAACAAACTATGTACAATAGCGTGATAGCGGAGCGACTCTTTGTGGAATTAAAAGAACATTAATTAATGACAAAGACTACACACACAACTACGTGACATGTCGCACATTCGCAGGCACCATCGAAAAATACCCCCTAGCACTGGCCGAAATTCAGACACATTTTCTATCAGGACAAGTGCTATGCGCAGTATTGGAAAAGCCTTGTGCTGATATTATTCTTGGAAATCTTCCTAATATAAGATCCTGTTCTGAAGAAGAAATCAGAGAATGGGAACAGAAAAACGGCATCCAGAAAGCAAACAGTGATCTCAAACTGCCAAAAGCACAAGGGAGACCACCGATGACGGAATTCGAAACGAATTCACAGAGGTGCATAACACAAGGGAGGTTGAATCTTTCAATGACACCATCAGCATAAAACCTCGAATTGAGGATACCACGGAAACGCAAAATTGTGAACCTGTAAATGTGCAACAACAGACAGAAGACGCCAATGTAGTGACAAAACAAATGACTCACAAAACCCACATAAACAACCAAACAGAGATAACAGGGGACAATAACGACACTGACAAGAACACCGATGACAATTCTACTTTAACGACACATTCTCTTAATAACGGAAACAACGAAGTCAACGACACAATAGCAACAACTCTGCTGAATCATGACAAACAGCTTGACGAGTCATTACAAACTGACTCGACTTCTTTAAAGTACTCTCAACCGAAATCATATTATCTGACAAACAACAATGACAAAAGCACAGCAACGACAGTACGCCTTAACGACACTACTACACAAAACAATGAAGACAACTTCACATTACAGACAGTTTCTCCTGAAAACAAAACCGCAGTTACCAAACCAACAACTGAGAGAACTCATAATTTCCAACTTTATGAGTCGAAACAATTTGTTTCTCTAGAAACGAGAAACAATTACGTGATTAATTCCAAGAAACATAACCAAGGAATACAAAAATATCCAAGGGACACTACTAGTGACAAAGAAGTATTATTAACAAACAAGTGTCATCATATGTGTTCATCGCAAATTTATCATCGATCAAGGACACATAAAACTAAAACAGAAACAACACATAAAGCTGCAGAAAGTTATGCAGATACAGAAGTAACATCATCATGCAACAATCATGCAAGCAAACGGTATGCAAATAAACAAACACAAACAATTGACTCCACACAAAATCAAAGTCAGAAACGTTTGCATACAAACAAACTGCTTTATCGCATGAACAAAAACACCAAACGATGCGGATCTAAACCCATCAGCACAAAGACTACCATTGTCAACTCACCATCTACCACTTTAGCAGACAAATACAACAAGGTATGTGAAACACACGAGTTAACAAACAAGAGTAAACAATCACATTCACCAAGTAGTAGAATGAACAAAGACAAATTACTGACACTCTTGATACTTTTGCTGTTAACCAAACTTCAAACAACATTACCTACCTTTCAAAAGGTATCTTTCACCACTATCCGGATAACAAACAAATTGTCCATCATATTTACCATCTCATTCATATATCAATCAACTTTGCGCCAAATTGAAAGAGCAAAAACCATGCTACAGTTAATTAACTTCTGTTGGTGCAAGGCTTTTCATATAACTTTGAGATATGCCTATAGTAAATTTATTTTCACTCTTACATTATTTAGACTCATTTTTACATCGATACCTATACAATTATGTAGTATGTGCAATTGTAAGAGTATCCGTTTAGAGGATGCAATGTGCAAATTGAAATCCATTTTTTCTAATGAACCCATATTGAGATTACCAAACTTAGATTTACCATTTATATTAACTACAGATGCAAGTGCCATCGCAATTGGAGGATGTCTGATGCAAGAATATGAAGGGGTAAGACACCCAATCCTGTATGTCAGACGTAAACTGAAAACAGCGGAAATCAAGTATTCGACAGCTGAATTGGAGGCATTAAGTTTGGATATTTGTGTTAGTCGTTTATCTAAGTTCCTCTTAGGTTCCCATTTCGTTGTCTTGACGGATAAGGCGCCACTGCTGGTAATTAAAGAAGGCACGGATAATGTAATTGCCGACATATTATCACGATTACCCACTGCACCAGCAGATTAACACTATTTACATTGATTAGTGGCCATATGATAAGCTGTGATATTAAAGTCTGTTGCATAAAAGAGTGTACCTCTATACTTACTGTAGAACTTTAATTTAGAAGTGTCGACAACTGATGTAATACTCCACTTATAGCTATCAGACATGAAATTTTGAGAACCGTTAACTGTATTAGGCCACATTGGCAATTGGCAGTACATAAAGAACAATCTGAACTGTGGATATTAACATTTGTGAAGTTATTTAATCAATCACAGAACTGAAAGTTATCATGCGAAGATGAAGAACTGTGCATACGCGTGATTTCCATTGACTTCGCAAACTAACGGAACAGAACATCGCACATACAAGCAGCGATATACTATGACTATTACGACATATGAGAGACAACACAGGAATGTGACACCAAAACGTTACCTACGAATTGTAACATTATTGGAACAGCACACGGACGAAAGAACGACAACACACGGATCGTCGTTGGAGTTAATCAATTTAATGTTATTACTTAAATATTTATTACTTTTGTGCTTTGCTATATACATAAAATATGTGAACATGCAAATTGTACATTTTCTATCACAATATGTCAAAAACATTTTCATTCACAGTTAAAATTTTCTTTCAATACAATTGTTGCAATTTAACTTATAAACCATTTCTAATCACCAGTACAAATAGTACTTGGCGCTTTGAATATAGCATATCGCCATTTTCCTTTTTCTAAGGGCGACAACATTTACCTCACCTTAATTTGTATATTTTAACAAATTATTATAGTGAATGAAAGGTGTGCAAATCAGAGAGTGAATGAATTAAATGAGAGAGCGATATACTGAGCGGACAAATTGTACGCAACAAGTATTTATTTTAATTTGTCTGCGTTTTTGGATGTAAAATGTAACACTTGTCTAAAATTGTGTATACATGTTTAGTGTTAGATAAAATAGGTCCACTCTGAGAATCACTGTTTGAATACCCTGTACATGCGTTACACAGAGGACGTAATTCATGACAAGGGACATTCCAGCTCGTGACACTTGGAGATGTACTACACACCACATACACACAGGTAGCACACACTTTAGACATTAGATAGGACATACTCATAAAACTAAACACTAACAATTAAATCACACACAGTTTATTAGAGCAAGTAACAAAGCAGTAAACACACTAACAAGCAAACAGGAACATTAGTAGTTACGGGGGAGAAAACAAGAGTGCATATATATATATTCAGCACTATAAAACAAACGGAAGTAAAAGTGTATCAAAATACACATTCAGGACAAGAATTGCAGGTGTTCTTAAATAAGCCAAGACAATTTGTCTTGTTAAACCTCTCTAACACAGAGTTTAATATCCTGGTATCATATGGATACTTGAGAAGGGCGCGGTTGTAGATACAACTAGAAGCGTCAGGGAACTTCGGTCGGATAAGCATGTTTAAGAATATGGAAGAGTTAGGGGCTCTTCAGCAATCACCCTGGATTGTTGTACGGGGAAATACATGAGTTAATAGTGCAAATATATAGATGGCCAGGTTCCCATCCACGAAACTACCAAACACCAACTTCATGTGATCCTATTACAGAATTAGTGCAGACTAATTACCATATACTAACCCATAGAAACGGGGGAGGGGGACCCCTGTGAGAGTCTCACATGGAGTCGGTCGGAACATAAAGATAGAAGGGAATTAGAGAAGGGACATAACCCCAATACAAAGGAGACACACTCGAATGCTCGAACAATCTAGAGCCTTCGAGAAAGATAAGTCAGTTCGCCTACAGATCCGTGGACACGCTGACCGCGTGCCAGGACCTGTTCCACGAGAAGCTTGAGGAGAGTTACAGCCCGTGTCCGATCGAGACACGTTAGAGGGCAGACGCCGACTGGACATCGAACAAGCAACAGGGCTTAACTTAAGGGGGACTTGATAGATTGAACACAAGTGTATTTAGGAGTGTTACTCACTAGATAGATAGATGATATAGTTTGTTGTAATGATTATGTATGATGGCTGTGTTATAAACTCCTGTGATGATGTTCGCCACGTAGCTGGCTGCGAAAACCATTCTTCGCCAGCTTACTGTAAATAAATGATGTCAGATAGTATCAGAACGGAGTTTGTTGCCTGTATGAACCCGAGTTTCATTCCCCTAGGTATCTAGGACGTTGACAGTGCCAATGTTGTAGATTAGATTTTGTCCTTGGCAAAAATATGGGCCTGGAAGTCGATGGCAACGACTTGGAGGACCAAATTGGAGAGATCACTGCAGATGAGCTTGTGGATCTTCAGAATGAACAGCTAAAGACATTAAAGGAGGAGCAGTCGTCCGATGATGAGTAGCCAGTGACCGTTTCAGCTGCCAGGATTAAAGACATTTGCAGCAAGTGGGCAGACGTCGAAGACTTCATTGTGAACCACCATCCAAACAAACTTGTTGCTAACAGGGCAGTAAACCTGATCAATGATAACGCGATGACCAATTTCAGAAAGATTCTCCAACAAAGGAAGCGACAAATTTCCCTTGATAATTTCTTGGTGTAGAAAGATGCCCAGTCGGTTGCAAAGAAACAGCGAAAAGAAACTTCTGAAACTAATGATTCAGAATAGCAAAGAAAGCGGCAAAATTCCTATGAGCGTTTTCTTGGGAAGAAAGATAGAATACATTTTTTTTTTTAAATTTTACATTTAATTTATTTGGTTTCTTTTCTTTCTCTTTAATTAATAGTATCATTCAAGGATCATTCAAAGCTTAACGGCGTTAGGATCATCACCCTTCAAAATACATTTGGGAAGGTTTTAGAGAAGATAGTCGCTGTTAAGCTGCAGAATTTTTTGGAAAGATGGAAGCTTCTTCCAAAAAGGCCTGGGGAGCTACAGGCCAGGAAAAAATACCTGGTCAAATGTAGCTACTTTTACCTTTGACGTTTATGAGGGGTTCCAGAGTAGACAGGAAACGATTGCGGCAGCGATTGAATTCGAGGATGCTTACAATATAGTTCGCTATAATATTTTGATGACCGCACTGATTAAGAAGGGGGTCAATCTCTGGTTGGTGAATTGGATAGCAACCGTCCTGAATTCTCCTCGAGTTGCTCTCCGTCTGGGTGCATGGACCTCAGAGCCACATATTTTAACCCCAGGACTGTCACAGGGATCTGCAATCTCACCGGTGCTCTTTGACGTGTATTCGAGCAATATTGCAAACTTAGAAGCACCAGGGGTTGGTAGGATACTAACATTTGCAGATGATGTTCTTGCATATAGGCAGGAGAGAGATAGCCCAAGAGCTACAGGTGACAGTAGACAAAGTGATTGACTGGTGCACTGAAATGAGTGCTGTCATCCACCCGGAAAAGGCGGTTGTTTTGTGGTGCTCTCTGGACAACAGGAATGTGAGAGATGATGTCCCAAACCTCACGATAGATGGTAGAAGTGTCAGAAGAGAGAACAAACTGAAGTATCTGGGAATCACATTTGACAGGAGTCTGTCATTCAAGGACCATGTGGAGACGGTTGTGACAAGATCTCAAAAGGGACTCAGTGCACTTAAAACTATGGCGGAAATGGACACAGAGCAGAGAATGCTATTCACACTATACCAGCACTTGATCCTCTCAGTGACTGATTATGGACTAGGACTGCTCACTGTCTCAAAGGGTCAGCTGGTGAAGTTAGAGCGCATACAGAACGAAGCTATGCGGATCATTTTCCTTGGGATAGGCA
>JACEFZ010010951.1:0-44110 GCA_014155875.1 Cepaea nemoralis | reverse complement strand
TTTCGTGTGCTTTCATCTAAAAAAGTGCTGAATTTTAGCAAGTTGTAAACTTTTTGTGCTATTCTCTTGGTAAGGACGTGAACATGAGAGCTCCAGTTTAAATGTCTGTCAATTAAAAGACCTAATGTTTTATGTTCATTTACATTAATTATAGGTAACGTGTCCACGTGAAGCTCGAGCGGTGTCCCAGTTATGGCTATGGTCTGTAGTTTTTGTCTGGTCGTTATTAGCATGGATTTGGTTTTGTCGATGTTAATTACCATGCGGTTTTCATTGCTTCATCTACTAAGGTTGTCAAGTTCGTTTTGTAAAGAGCTCTCTAAGTAACTACGGCTCTCTTGACTGGTGTCTATAGTGCAGTCGTCCGCAAATAGGTCACACGAAGTATTGAGGTATAAATGAAGATCGTTAATATACACTACAAAAAGCAGCGGACCTAGCATTGAGCCCTGAAGCACACCAATATTAAGTTGTGTGGGTCTTGATAGACAGTTATTGAAGGACACTACTTGTTGTCTGTCAGATAAAAATGACGTAATTAGGTTCACCATATTGGTACTAGTCTTCATTTGTTTTAATTTTCTAATTAAAATATCATGATCTACCATATCAAAGGCTTTTTTTAAAGTCTACAAGATATATATATATATATATATATATATATATATATATATATATATATATATATATATATATATATATATATATATATATATATAGAGAGAGAGAGAGAGAGAGAGAGAGAGAGAGGAAGAATGGGGGGGGGGGGAGGGGGAGGGGAGAACTATTTGTAATATTTGTCAACATAAGCCTCATAAGCTTGCCACGGCCTTTCGCCAGTGCGAAAATAAGTGTACGCAAGCCCTGATTGTGCCAGACCAGGTTTTGTCCTTGTCAACAACTCATCTGACAGGCATCATCGGATTCTTCTCCCACACCATACAAGAAACTTGCAAGTCGTGTGCGAGGAAAATAAATGGTACATTTTATTGCCGTTGGCTCGTTACACGTAAATTACAGTCGCTATTAAACCCACACACAAAGCCACAGAATTGTTTATCACTAGTGTCTAAAGCCTATGCTAATTCTCTAATTGGTTACACAAAAACTCCTATCATCTATTCTACGATGTGCACACTACAGGTCCAGTCCCCGGTCTGCCGTTCTCCCATCCCGTGGTCACACACCACGCGGATCGACCTTGACCTTGGTGCGTGTTGCCTCACATGGCACGTTGATCGCAGCCGTGGTATGTTGAGTGGGCACTCAACTTCTCCGTGGCTACCACGAGGCGTGATGCTGTCGTGATCAGAGTGCTAACTCTCTGAACAACGCCTGCGTGTCTCATGAGAGAATGGTTAACCATCTCCCATTTCATCATCTCCCCTGCCCTTCCCTCGGGCACCGTATCACCTCCTGGTCACTTCGAGGTGGACTGCTCTCCCCGGTGGAGGGGTTGCGTTCGAGTCTTTGACACACACCCTCCCCTCCTGTGTTGCGTCATCAACTTTCACTCATTGGTTGTGACGCAAGAGGTTTCTAAAAAATTAGTGTCTCTAATTTTTGTCAAAGACTAGATAATTTGGCTTTGGGCACTCTAATAAACTTCTACTGACCATTGTCACAATGTAGTAAAACTTTACTTGGCTACTGGCAATCGCCACCAACTTGTCTGGTTGGCGTGAGCCCTCTTCTCACATGCAATAATATATTCATTAGAGGTATGTCTGAACCGGACCGTTGTCTTATAAGACCTGCCCTCCACATAGTAAATTAACTTACTACCCATACAAAGTTGACTTTCTTAGGGTCAACACATGAATTGCTTCATGTCCCCCATATAATATTTACCAACCATTACAAAAGGTGTGTGCGACAGGTTTTACCTATTACGCTTCCGCGTGTAAAGTTCTATTTCACTGTTAAGTTAGTGTTTCGTCGTCTATTATGTCCCCTGACCCGAAGTTATCTCCTTTTGATCTACAAAATGTGTATGTAATTTATATGTTTGTTCTTCTGGTTGTTTGCGTGTTCGCATGTAATTAATCTACTAATCTAACTTGTAAACTATTTTTCTAACTCTTATGTGTATGTATGTTAGTTTTTAAGTGTCATAATTTGGTTAGATGTGGCCACAAACAGGTGTATAACACTAATTCGTGACTACGTTCCATTGTTATGAAACTTAAAATACTTTAATCTAAGTTCTAAACTATACTACAGACACCACATTCACACTAGCACATTCTCACCACCGAAAACCAACACCCAATGCAGACAAACATCAAAAGTCGCGCCAGGCAGCAGAAAAACTCGCCGACTGATGTCATTCTCTCCCGTATATTTTACATTCGCTCTCACTTTCACACTTCTGTCACACTTCTTTCACCATAATCCTTCTTTCATCCCCCAACTCTGTCACACATCTTTTATTCTCCCGATTATTTAAAAACCTTGGAGTGACACTGTACAGGCTTGGCTCAGTTTGAGAAAGTTGAGCTCAATGACTGTGCGAAAGTCGCTGCACGAGTCATGTATTTACAACATATTTATCTGGACGAGAAAGGGTTGATGGTTTGTCCCCTTGGTCTTATCCACCACTATGTTATACTAAAATAAAACTCTAAATCCTAACATACTAATATTAATTCTATAAATATGTATTTAATGTGCTAACTATTTTACTAAATTTTTCCACGTTACTTGTATGATATGCTTATATTAATCCTTATGTTTATCTAATCTAAGGGATGTAATCTAATTATTTAAATGTAATTGGTGTGATCTGAGTTATGTACCTTAATGCAATGGATAATGTGAACACAAATTATGTAGTTTTCTAAACACTATTCTAACTAATGTTTTTAAATGCACAAATAAATTATATGACTGATGTTCTTAATCTAAATGGTGTAAATGATGTATGTTCAATTATGTAATCTTTCTATCCTATTACGATGCAAACTGATGATAATAGTAAATGGTAATATTTGCTAGATGGTATGGTTTCATGGAATGAACTAAACTGAACTGAAGCTAAATGAGATGTAACAACATAAATGGTACTATTCCTATCAAAACTCTAATTTAGCTTGTAATTAACTATTCTTACGTCTCAATTACTATTCTAATTTAATTTTAAGCTAAGTAAATGGGTTAATTACTGTACTATCTAAACTATTAAAATAAATGAAGACTATTATATTTCCTATTCTACATCTAATTTATCTCTATCTTAAAATGTTATCTTACATATCACAATAAGTTTATATACATGGTATTCAGCTACCTCAGGTTAGTTGTTGCCTTCATGTTTGTACATTGGATTTATAGGCATACTATATCTACACACTTGGCCTGGGTATCTGAAATACATTGCACAGTCATACTCGTGTCTTATCGGTAGTGCACCTGTAGAGTTCGCTGGTGTCGTAGATCAGTATTTTCGTGTCTGTAATTCTGTACTGTTCTGACACTGTTTTCTGCGCTTAACACAAATGATACACCGGAATGGAGCTTAGTGGGTAATGAGCTGTCCCAGTTCACACGGTGATATCTACGTTTTCGGAGCACAGTTCTTCACTTGATGTCTACGGACACATGATAGTTCACTGTTCTTGGTACATGATTAAGCACATAATGTCGATGTATATGTAACATATTTCACATAGAACATTATTATGTACTCATGTAATAACTATCACTCTACACTTATATGTGGAATTTCGGGTATTTCTACCTCAGATGGTAAAATTAGCGACCACCTGTATATACGGTCATTTCGATGCACACCACTCTGCATGACCGTGATTGGGGAGTTGGCAGTCGGGACAATGCAGTGAACATCCGCCAGAAATCGATGGAGCTTCCTCACCGCATAGATGACGCTTAGGGCTTTTCACCTCTGATAAGGAATGTCTGGACTCAGCAGGTGTGATCTTACGGCTCACGTAGCAAATCGGATGGAAGATGCCCTCATAAAATTGGCCTAGTACTGCAGTGATGGAGATTCTGCTGGCATATGACCTAAGATAATAAACGAGCCTAGGATTAGGCAAGCGGAGGAATGTTACATTATTAAAAAGAATTTCAATTTTGACAATGCAGAAATTAATAATGCATCTTTGACATTTCATTTACAGAAGCTTTTAAGACATTGGAAAATACAATTGTAATTTCTGAGTAATTTACTAATCCCAAAAGGCTTCTTGTCAACAACTCACTGACAGGCCTCATCGGGTACTTCTCTCACACCAATACAAGAATACTTGCAAGTCGTGTGGGAGGCAAAATACATAGTGCAGTTTATTGCCATTGGCTCGCTACAGCAGTGAACAGTCGCTAATGAAACACATAACACTCTACCACATAATCCTCTATCACAAATAGCTAACCACTATGCTACTTTCTATCTATGTAGTTACAACAAAACCCTAGCTCTATTCTAAACGAGGTGTACTCGACACGTCCTGTCTCCCGTCTGCCAATCTTTTCCCCAGCCGGTACACACCACGCGGAGTCCCCTTCACCTTGACGCGTGTTGCCTCACCTGGCACGCTTGATGGCAAACGTGTCATGTTGAGTGTCTACTCAACTTCTCCCGCTACCACGAGGCGTGATGCTTATCGTGGTTAGAGTGCTAACTCTCTGAACCACGCCTGCGTGTCTCATGAGGGAATGGTTAACCTGACCCTATTCCCTCATCTCCCCTGCCCTTTCCTCGGGCACAGTATCCCCTCATGGCCTCTTTAAGATTACCTGCTCTTCCTGGCTGAGGGGATGTGTTCAAGTCTTTGACACACACCCGCCCCTCCTGTGTTGCGTCACCAACTTTCACTCATTGGTTGTGACGCAAGAGGTTTCTAAAAAATTAGTGTCTCTAATTTTTGTCAAAGACTCTAGATAACCTGGCTTTGGGCATTCTAATAGACTCCTACTGACTTTTACCACAATGTAGCGAAACTTTACTTGGCTACTGGCAATCGCCACAAACTTGACTGGTTGACGTGAGCCCTTTCTCACATGCTATATTATACTTATTAGAGGTATGTCTGAACCGGACCGTTGTCTTATCAGACCTGCCCTCACATAGTAAATTAACTTACTACCCATACAAAGTTGACTTTCTTAGGGTCAACACATGAATTGCTTCATGTCCCCCATATAATATCTAACAACCATTATACAAGAGTGTGTGCGATAGGCTTTACCTACATCGCTTCCGCGTGTAAAGTTCCATTTCACTGTTAAGCTAGTTTTTCGTTGTCTATTATGTCCCCTGACCCAAAGTTATCTCCCTTTGATTTACAAAAAGTGTATGTAATTTATATGTTTGTTTTCCTGGTTGTTTGCGTGTTTGTATGTAATTAATCTACTAATCTAATTCCTACTCTATGTTTGTAATTTTTTATGTGTATGTATATCAGTTTTTTACGGGTCATAATTTGGTTAAATGTGCCCACAAACAGGTGCATAACACTAATTCATGACTACATTCCCTGGTTATGAAACCCAAAATACTGTAATCTAAGTTCTAACCTATATTACAGACAACACATTCACATTAGCACATGTTCACTAACGAAAAACAACAATCACACAAACAAACGTTAAAAGTTAAGCGAGGCAGCAGAAGAATTTGCTGACTAACCTCCCTCTCTCCTGTCTCTCTTCCATTCGTTTTCACATTCAAACTTCTGTCATACTCCTTTCACTCCTAATTCTATCATACATCTTTTATCCTTATATACCCATTCTTCTTATTATTTAAAAACCTTTGAGTAACACTGTACAGATTCGGCGCAGTTTATGACTGTCGAGCCCAATGACTGTGCGTAAGTCGCTGCACGAGTCATCTATTTACACTATATTTACATGGATGAGACCGTGTTGATAATTTGTCCCCTTGATCTCATCGTACAGTATATTACATTAATCTAAGACTCTACACTATAACATAGTAATCCTATTTCTATATCTCAGTATTTGATGTGTTATCTAACTTTTGTCATGCTAATTATCTGATATGTTTATCTAATCTAAGGGATGTAATCTAACTATTTCACTGTACATGATGTGATGTGAGTTATGTACCTTAATTAAATGGATGATGTGAACAGAAATTATATACTTTTCTATCACTATATTACCTATTTTTTTTAAATTGACAAGAAATTATATGATTGATGTTCTTACTCTAAATGGTGTAAATGATGTAAGTTCACTTATGTAATGATAATACTAATAAATGGTAATGTTTGATCGATGGTATGATTTCACTAAGATGGAATAAGCTAAACTATATTGCAGTTAAATGAAATATCACAATCTAAATGGTGCTATGTCTATCACTATTTTAATTTAATTTATTATGATGTAATTAACTATATTTATGTTTAATCTAATATTGTAATTTAAATTTAAGTTAAGTAACCGGGTTAATTACCGTACTACCTAAACTATTTAACTAAATGAGAATTATTATCTTACCTAATTCTATCTCTAATTTATCATTATTTTAAAATATTTAATTACATATCACATTAATTTTATATACACTGTCTTCAGTTCCTTCAGGATAGTAGTTGCCTTCATGTTTGCACATTGGTTGTATAGGCATAATCAATCTACACAATTTGCCTGGGTATCTGAAATACATTATACAGTCATACTAGAGTTTTCTCGGTAGTGCCCGTGTAGAGATTCGCTGGTGTCGTAGCTCAGTCTTTTTCGTGTCTATAACTAAGCACTGTTCTGACACTGTTCTCTGTATTTCACATACATGATACACCGGAATGGAGCCTAGTTGAAAATGAGCTGTCCTATTACACACGGTAGTATCTACGTTCTGCAGCACAGTTATTTAGTTCATGTCTGCGGACACCTGATAGTTCATTGTACTTGGATCATTATTTAGCACATAAAGTAGATGTATATGTAACACATTTTATATACATTATTGTAATCTATTTATGTACTGACTATCACTCTCTCTCTATATGCGGACTTTCGGGTATTTCTACCCTGATGGTCTACTAAGGGTATCAGCTAAAATGTTGTCTTTACCCTTGATGTGTTCTATACTAAACGTATAGTTCTGCAAAATAAGAGACCACCTGTATATCCGGTCGTTTCGGTGCACCCCGGACTGGATGACTGTAATGGGAGAATTATCTGTCTGGACAATGAAGTGTACACCTGCCAGAAATCGATGGAGCTTTCTCACCGCATAGATGACGCTTAGGGTTTCTAGTTCTGATATTGAATATCTGGACTCGGCAGGTGTGATCTTACGGCTCACGTAACAAATCGGGTGGAAGATGCCCTCATAACATTGGCCTAGGACTGCAGCGATGGAGATTCCGCTGGCATATGACCTAAGATAATAAATGAGCCCAGGATTAGGCAAGCGGAGGATGGGAACATTACTAAAAAGCATTTTCAATTTTGACAATGCAGAAATTAATAATGCATCTTTCACATCTAATTTCACCGATGCTTTTAAAAGATTAGAACATACACTTGTAATGTTTGCTAAATTTGGAATAAATTTACTATAGTAGTTAACTAATCCCAAAAGACTCCTAACCTGCTTTTTACTGGTAGGCATGGTCAGATTCATAATTTTTGTAATAATCCTATTGTCGGTCTTCAGTTGACCTTGAGAGATGACATGACCCAAAAACTCAATTTCTTTTAGGCCTAATTCAACTTTGCTCGGTTTGACCGTGAGACCGAAGAGTCGCAACCTATCAAAGACATGTCTCAGTTTCAGTAAGTGTGTAGTCCAGTCTTCAGTATGGACACATATGTCATCTATATAGGTCACAGTATTCGTCACTCCATGTAATAGATCTCTAGTTAAGCGTACGAAAGTGGCAGGAGCATTTCGAAGTCCGAAAGGAAGAAATCGCCATTCGTATAATCCTAAAGGTGTTGAAAACGCAGTAAGATGCATAGATTGAGCCTGCATAGGGACCTGCCAGTATCCTTTAGTAAGATCTAGTTTTGAAAAGATTTTTGAAGTAGACATGTCCAAGATAAGATCTTCGCAGGAAGGAATCGGTTCTGCGTCGATCTTAGTGATGTTATTGAGTTTTCGATAATCTACACACAGACGAATTGTGGAATCTTTCTTCTTAACTAGGACGATTGGAAATGAGTACTCAGATGTAGACTTTTGGATAATCCCGCTAGCCTCTAAATTAAGAATTTCCTTATTTAGATTTTCCCTATAGCTAAGTGGGATAGAGTACGGCCTGCATTTAATAGGCTTGAGGTCCGAAAGAAGAATGGAGTGTTCGATTCTGTCCGTTCTACCTGGGATGTCAGAGAATAGGTCTTTGTATTCAGTAACTACCTCAACTAATTGTCTCCGTTGAAAGTCCGTTAGTCCCTGATCTATATGTATGCTGTCCAATGTTGCAGTCTTGTCCACAATGGGAACGGGTAGTTCCATTCCGTCGTCGTCTCCCTGATTCAGTACGGTGGTGGTGCTAAGTGTGTATTCTGTTAACTCACTAGATGTATTGCCATTGTCGGAACTGCCAGTCTCGCTAACTAGTGTAGTTGCGTTATGTATGTCTGTCGTCTGATCACTTGGTGATGGTGCAATATGTTCGTCTGTCTCTACTCCTGTCTCTTGTCTTGAAAAGTAAGGTTTCAACATGTTGACATGGAATATCTTTAAGTGTCCGTTTATCGATATTTCATAGTCAACATGTCCCATGGTTATGTACCACTTTGTATAGTCGTTGCCATTTCGCTGGTATGGAAGTAGCCTAAATCTGTCTTGATCAAGTTCAAGATCACTGGTTCTTGCACCGTTGTTTGTGTGTTTGTGGTAGAACTGACCCTTCCTCTATCAAATGGCTTGGGAGCCAGTATAGAAGGTTGTACTTCAGTTGTAGGATGTCTACCCTTAAACTTTTGTACCAATTGTTGACAGACATTACACGCAAATGCATTATGAAAACATAGTTTTATCTTCTTGAAAAAACCTGGTCTGGTGTTGTATGCAAGATGACCAGTCACCGGTATTTTATGTGCATATTTTGGCATAGTTAACCGGTATTGTTCAGGTAACACCTGTTCATGGTTACCAGTAGCATGACCTGTAGTTGAAATGCCATTCTTACGTCTAAATAAACAGGATGCATTTTTGGTCAATCTGGCTTTGACCTTTAACAATTTTAAGTATGGAGACACATTAAGAGTAGATTTCTGGTGGTGTAAAAGTTTCTGTTTGTTTGTGTCATCTGTGCTGGTTGTAGAAAGCATCAGTAGTGTCTCATCTTGTAATATGTTATGATGTTTTGAAGGGTCTGTTTTGGCTGTTGTAATGGTTGCCTTTACTTTTTCCCATGCAACTATTTCATCAATCGTACAATCTTTTAGTTGGGGTAAGCACCCCAGAATCAAATCAGTACAAGGG
Organism: Cepaea nemoralis; assembly: GCA_014155875.1. Lineage (NCBI taxonomy): Eukaryota > Metazoa > Mollusca > Gastropoda > Stylommatophora > Helicidae > Cepaea > Cepaea nemoralis. The sequence continues at coordinate 34,677 of JACEFZ010010951.1, read as the reverse complement.
TTGTTCAGTATTGCACAGGTAAAGGTACCAGAGAGAAAAGGAGAATCAATATGGGCTTTTGCCAAAGGGTAAATTTCAATGTTACCCGAGAAGGTACGGCATTTGACAGTATCACCTGTGTAATCACCCGGATTAACCAGTTCTTTCCGAAGACCAATAAGGGTACTGCCGCTGTCCAGCAAACACTGGCATGGTACATCATTCACCATCGCATTGTGGAACACAAGATTGCCTCTGGAGGCTACTGCTGCGTTTACACTCTCAGATGAGCATAGTACTGTATGTCCACATTCTAGCTTCGCGTCTGTATGGAATTGGTGACATCGTTCACAGTTGTCGAAGCTCAACATATCGTATGCACCACAAACATTTTCTGCTTGGTTATTAGGTAAGTCACTTTCACTCTCAGACTCATTCTCACTACCACCATCTGAAGAGGTGTCAATCAAAATGGCATTACTGGCTTTCATACGCTGCCGGCCAAGACACTTATTACTATAATGGCCATAACAGGAACAAAAAAAACATTTGATTGCACGCCTGTATGCAGATCTTTTACTTTGCTGTTTCTTGATCACTTTTTCAAGATGCGCCGGATAATTTGGCGATTTGTCACACATACCATCAGAATCATGTACAAGTTGACAATGTATGCATTTGGACACTTTCATGTCTTTCTTATCATATTTCTGAAATGGTTTTCTATTACTCTGATATTTTGGTTGATCTTTCACAAAAGAAACTATTTCAGAGTCATTTGAAGTTTTAAAGACATCTCTGTTAGAAGAAAAATATGCCGATCCTTTCTTTTCAAACTGTTCTATGTTTTCTATGTCTGACTGCTGTAAAAATTTAGCAAAAGGAGAAGGTATGGTGGATATAACCTTATCCATAGCAATTAAGTTTTTTAATCTATCAAAGTCTCTTCCTATGTTAGCCGCTTTAAGCCATCTATTTAGTACACTTAGAACATTTGAGACGTAATCAATGAAAGTCTCATTGGGTTTAGGCTTTAAATTTGAAAATTGATTTTGATATCCAGGGGCATCAAGTAAAAAGTGTTGCATTATCCTATCATGGATGTATTGATAGTTAGATCTGAGGTCTGTTGGTATGGACTCTATTACTTTGAGGGGCTCACCACTGAGATTCTTCATAAAAATTGGAGCCCACATTTCTAATGGAACTTGGTGAAATTTAAATTGGTACTCTACGTTCTCTATCCATGCTGATATGGGATCATCTTTACAGTATGGTTTGATAATATTTTTGTATTTGTTGAACTTATTTTCCTCTTGTTGACTTCTTAGTTTAGTGGCAGAGACTTCTGCGTGTGACTCTATGTCTCTTTCTTTCATCTTTAACTGTGTCTCTGATTCTACTTGTATCTGTTTTTCTTTGACTCTTGCCATTTCAGCTATTTCAGATTGCTTTAATTCTTTGTCCTGTTCTAATTGCCTTTGCTTTAATTCTAGTTCTTTCTGTTTTATCTCCTTCTCATGTTCTAACTGTTGTTGTTTAAGTTCTAATTCTTTCTGTTTTGTCTCTTTATCATGTTCTAACTGCTGTTGCTTTAATTGTATTTGATGTTGTCTTTCTTCTTCTCTTTGTTGTGCGCGTTCGTCCCTTTCAGCATCTTTTGCTTCTTTAAATTTCTGATCTGCATATTGTTGTAACTCTTTTCCTGTTAATTCTAGATCTTTACCTGCTTTTATGAAGTCTGATAAAGTTGCCATCTTAATTTAGCATTTGGTTCGCAGTGACAGACAATGATCTTTTTATTAATTACCTATCTTTGATATGTTATTTTTATTCACCAATGAGCGCAAAGATGTGTATTCTTTGCTTGTGCCTTGCAAAATTTAATGCTGAAAAAACAGAGCACAAAAAATACAATAGTGTCTCAACAGCTGAAAAAGAGATGCACTATTAATCAAATTGCATGCCAAAATATGTAAGTGTACTCAGCTTTAACGTTCCCGATGATCGGGGAACGGAACTCCGTCGACACAGCTGTTGTTCACTCTTCGATATGTAGGGCGGCAGTGTTACGCCCCGAGGTGCACGATATAATTACCCTGACAACTAAGGACAATGACTTAGACAATGACAGAATCACGAACAACTAGAATATGTACCACGTAAATTAAATGTCGATGTCCTGTCTCCGTTCTATCAGTATTGCCTTACGTTACTATTCTAGTTAATTTATGTAAGTGTTGTGCAAGCAAGTGTCATCTGCTCGCCCGAAAGTAGTTCCATCGTGACGGTAAACAATGAGAAAATAGACCAAAAATATTAATAACTGCTTTTCATAAATATAAATAACCTAATGATGTTTAAATAAATAAATATATTACTTTCGTAAATCAAATAAAGAAATAATAGCTGATATAACGTACCGATTCAGGCGAGCGCTGTTTAGCAACTTTGTAAACACTCGCTTGCTGTATGCTAATGAGCCCAGACGACTGTTTGTCAATCATCTGACGTCACAGCACAGCGCGATGAAAAATCGATATTGTTTGCTGGCTTCGTATCGCTCCGCCGTGAATCATTTTTGGTACTCATTTCTCAACAAAAAGGTAAATATATAACTAAATATGAAAAAGCAAGAATATTAATACTTACAGCTTTGATGAATACATACTTTGACTAAATAAATATTTCATAAACACAATTAAACAGTTTAATACGTCACGATGGGCACATTTCTAGCTTGCAACATTTTTCTCGTCTGCACAAATCACCGTCACTACACAAATTAAATTAAACCCTAGTCTGGAGCTCGTGGACGAGTGGATTAGCTTGAACTTTGCGTCCAAGCTTCACTTCTGACAACCACAATTACCCTGGCCTGTCAACAACTCACTGACAGGCCTCATCGGGTACTTCTCTCACACCAATACAAGAATACTTGCAAGTCGTGTGGGAGGCAAAATACATAGTGCAGTTTATTGCCATTGGCTCGCTACAGCAGTGAACAGTCGCTAATGAAACACATAACACTCTACCACAGAATCCTCTATCACAAATAGCTAACCACTATGCTACTTTCTATCTATGTAGTTACAACAAAACCCTAGCTCTATTCTAAACGAGGTGTACTCGACACGTCCTGTCTCCCGTCTGCCAATCTTTTCCCCAGCCGGTACACACCACGCGGAGTCCCCTTCACCTTGACGCGTGTTGCCTCACCTGGCACGCTTGATGGCAAACGTGTCATGTTGAGTGTCTACTCAACTTCTCCCGCTACCACGAGGCGTGATGCTTATCGTGGTTAGAGTGCTAACTCTCTGAACCACGCCTGCGTGTCTCATGAGGGAATGGTTAACCTGACCCTATTCCCTCATCTCCCCTGCCCTTTCCTCGGGCACAGTATCCCCTCATGGCCTCTTTAAGATTACCTGCTCATCCTGGCTGAGGGGATGTGTTCAAGTCTTTGACACTTCTGACCTGCTTCTTTGTGGTAGGCATGGTCAGATTCATAATTTTTGTAATGATTCTATTGTCAGTTTTAAGTTGACATGGCCTTGTGAGATGACATGACCCAAACATTGAATTTCTTTGAGGCCCATTTACACTTTGCTTGGTTTGACAGTGAGACCGAAGAGTCGCACTCTGTCAAAGACATGTCTCAGTTTCAGTAAGTGTGTTGTCCAGTTATCAGTATTCTGATATATTCATGTGTATTCAGTAAGCTCACTAAATGTATGTATCTCGTCGGATTTGCCAGTCTCGCTAACTAGTGTAGTTGCGCTATGTACGTCTGTCGTTTTATCATTAGGTGTGGATGCACTGTGTTCGTCTGTCTCTACTCCTGTCTCTTGTCGTGAGCAGTAAAGATTCAACCTGTTGACATGGAATATCTTTAAGTGTCTGTTTATCGATATTTCATAGTCACCATTTGAAATCTTATGTACCACCTTGAATGGTCCTTGCCATTTCGTTTGTCTGGAAGTAACAAAAGTATGTCTTGAACTGGTTTACGATCAATTGTTCAATCACCCTTGTTTGTGTATTGGTAAATTTGACCCTCCCTCTCAAAGGTCTAGAAGCCAGTGTAGAAGGTAGTACTTTAGCTGTGGGATGTTTACCCTTATGTACTACTTGTTGACCGACATTACAAAAACGATAAAATAAATTTATATCATTCCACAAACCTGGCCCACAAAACTGAGCCTGAATTTTGGCCCTGGCTTTGTCGTATGCAAGGTGATCAACGAACGGTGACACATGTGCCGTCTCATGGTTATCAGTTGTACAATACCTAGTAAGAAAGCCATTGTTAGGTCTAAAGAACCATGAAGCATTTTTGGTCACTTTGGATCTTTCTTTCAATAATTTAAAATAAGGAGACACACTAGGATCAGCTTTCTGCTGTTCTATCAATTTTTGTTTGGTTGTATCATCTGTGCCAGTTGGAGAAAGCAACAGTTGTCTCTTATCTTGTAGTGTGTCTTGATGTTTTACAGTGTCTGTTCTAGTTGTTACATTAGCTACATTTAATTTTTCCCATGTAGCTATTTCATCGCTAGTACAATGTTTCAGTTGGGGTAAACAACCCAAAATTAAATCAGTACACGGGTTGTCAAGTATTGCACAAGTAAAGGTACCAGAAAGGAAAGGAGTGTTAATACGGGCTTTGGCCAAAGGGTAAATTTCAATGTTACCCGAAAAGGTTCGGCATTTGACAGAGTCGCCTGTATAATCACCTGGGCTCACTAGATCCTTTCTAAGACCAATAAGGGTGCTGCCGCTGTCCAGCAAACATTGGCATGGTCTATCATTGACCATTGCATTGTGGAACACCAAATTGCCTCTGGAGGCTAATGCTGTATTCACATTCTCAGTTGAGCATGTGACTGTATGTCCACATTCTAATTTTCCGTCTGCATGAAATTGGTGACATCGTTCACAACTGTCAAAGTTTAACACATCGTTTACACAACACACATCTTCAGAATGTCTAAAAGGTAATACATTTTCAACATCACACTCAGTCTCTCTATCACTAACAGAAGATGTATTAATCAAAATAGCATTGTCGGCTTTCATACGTTGGCGGCCCAGGCACTTATTTGAATAATGGCCGTAGCTGGAACAAAAAAAAAACATTTGATTGCACGCCTGTATGCCGCTCTTTTGTTTTCTTGCTTCTTAATAACATTTTCGAGATGTGCCGGATAGTTTGGCGATTTGTCACACATCGAAGAAGTGTCATGAAAAAATTGACAGTAGATACATTTTGATACTTTACTTTCTTTCTTGTGGACTTTATGAAATGGTTTTCTATTCTTCTGATAATTTTTTGGTTGGTCTTTCACACAAGAAACTATTTCCGAGTCAATTGAGGTCTTAAAAATATCTCTGTTTGCAGAAAAATATGCCGAGCCTTTTTTTTTCAAATTGCTGTATGTTCTCAATGTCTGACTGCTGCAAAAATTTAGCAAAAGGAGATGGTATAGTGGATATAACTTTATCCATAGCTATTAACTTTTTTAATCTATCAAAGTCTTTTCCTATGTTAGCTGCTTTAAGCCACCTATTTAGTACAGTTTGAACATTTGAGACGTAATCAATGAATGTCTCACTAGGTTTAGGTTTTAAATTTGAGAACTGAACCTGATACCCAGGGGCATCAAGTAAAAAGTGTTGCATTATCCTATCATGGATGTACTGATAGTTAGATCTAAGCTCCGTTGGTATAGATTCTACCACTTTAAGAGGCTCACCACTCAGGTTGTTCATATAAATCATAGCCCACATCTCTATTGGAACTTGGTGATATTTAAACTGGTACTCGACATTATCTGTCCAGGCTGCTATGGAATCTTCTTTACAATATGGTTTGATAATGTTTTTGTATTTATTGAAATTGTTTTCTTGTTGTTGACTTTTTAGTTTAGCAGCAGAGATCTCTAAGTGTGAGTCTCCAATCATACCTTTTATCTTTACCTGTGTCTCTGATTCTAATTGAATTTGTCTTTCCTTGACTTTTACCATTTCATCTATCTCTTTTTGCTTTAGTTCTCTTTCTTGATCTAATTGCTTCTGTTTTAATTCTATTTCTCTCTGTTTAATTTTCTTATCATATTCTAACTGTTGTTGCTTAATCTTCTGATCATGTTCTAACTGTTGTTGTTTAATCTTCTGATCTTGTTCTAACTGTTGTTGTTTCTTATTATCTGAGCACTACAAATTGTACTCTTTGTTTATAACCTGGAAAATTTATTCTGAAAAAACAGAGCACAAAAATATGCTAATACATCACAAGCTGAAAAAGAGATGCACTATTAATCAAATTGCATGCCAAAAATATTGAGTATACTCAACTTAATGTTCCCGAGAATCAGGGAACAGAACTCCGGTAACACAGGTCACCTTGTTTGGTACTTTGGGATAGACATACGTTTCGTTTCGTAATCAGGACACTTTATTTGGCACCTCGGCATCCCACACTCAGGTGTTGTTCACTCTGATATGCAGAGCAGCAGTAATCTACCTACTGTACGATATGATTTTCCCGACAACTAAGGACAATGACAATGACTTGCCCACGAACAACTAGAATTTGTGTTAATTAATATTTAATGTCAATGTCCTGTCTTCGTTCTATCTGTATTTGCCTTTCGTCACTAACCTAGTTAATCTATGTAAGTGCTGTGCAGCTCAAGTCTAATTTGCATGGCCAAAATTAGTTCCATCGTGACGGTAAACAAAGAAACAGTGCGATCAAAAAATATCAATAAATGCTTTTAAATAAGTAAAAATACCATAATAATGTTAAGTAAATAAATATATTCAATTATTAACTGACATAAACAAATAATAAATAATATGAAGTACAGATTCAGGCGGGCAGCAGCTTGACGATTTTGTAAACACTCGATTGCTGAATGCTAATGACCCAGGACAACTGTTTGTCAATTATCCTACGTCAGAGGTGCAGCGCTATTTTTAGCTTGCAAAAATCGATAATGTCGGCTGGCTGTGTATCGCTCCGCCATAAATCATCGTTGGTACTTATTCATCATTAAATCGGTAAATATATAAATAAATACAAGAAAAATAAGAATATTACTACTTACAGCTTTGAAGAATACATGATTTCACTAAATAAACATTTCATAAAACACAATATATTTCGTCACGATAGGCATAATTCTAGCTCGCACCTTGTCCTTGTCTGCACAAATTACCGTCACTGACACAAATTAAACCCTAGTCTAGAGCCGTGGATGAGTGGATTAGCTTGAACTTTCGTTCAAGCTTCACTTCTGACACCACAATAATCCTTGCCTGTCAACAACTCATCTGACAGGCATCATCGGATTCTTCTCCCACACCATACAAGAAACTTGCAAGTCGTGTGCGAGGAAAATAAATGGTACATTTTATTGCCGTTGGCTCGTTACACGTAAATTACAGTCGCTATTAAACCCACACACAAAGCCACAGAATTGTTTATCACTAGTGTCTAAAGCCTATGCTAATTCTCTATCTAATTGGTTACACAAAAACTCCTATCATCTATTCTACGATGTGCACACTACAGGTCCAGTCCCCGGTCTGCCGTTCTCCCATCCCGTGGTCACACACCACGCGGATCGACCTTGACCTTGGTGCGTGTTGCCTCACATGGCACGTTGATCGCAGCCGTGGTATGTTGAGTGGGCACTCAACTTCTCCGTGGCTACCACGAGGGCGTGATGCTGTCGTGATCAGAGTGCTAACTCTCTGAACAACGCCTGCGTGTCTCATGAGAGAATGGTTAACCATCTCCCATTTCATCATCTCCCCTTCCCTTCCCTCGGGCACCGTATCACCTCCTGGTCACCTCGAGGTGGACTGCTCTCCCCGGTGGAGGGGTTGCGTTCGAGTCTTTGACAGTCCTACTCACTTCGCCTGTTAATCATCATCTTTCTCATTCCTATCACCTAGGCCAGGGGTGGGCAAACTACAGCCCGCGGGCCGCATGCGGCCCGCCACCTGATTTTATGCGGCCAGCGAGGGCTTTTGGGAATAACAATTTTTACTTCGTTTTTAAATTATTTTGTTGAATTTTAAAGAATTTCATGTACCGTTATGATTATTTCAACATTTTTGATAAGATTTCTTTCTAATTATCAATTTTTGGAAACAGTCCTTGCCCAATCGATCAGTTCTGTCGTTTCCGGGTACTCCACAGTGGGATGGTATCCACTGTATGGTGACCTTATGCTGGCTGCTAAGTTCAGAAAGTAGTGTCCTTAATACTGGCAATTTCCAAGACATCATTTCGTTTTCGTTGAGGTGAGTTTATTGCAAGCAACACACGCTTACCTTTTCTTGGTCCAAGATGTTTTCTAGTTCTATTGTTTTGTTGCTGAATCCCTCCGCATTCCATTGCATTAGTTTTAGTCTTTGTTTGGTATGGCCAGACGCTCTATTCTCAGGTCCCCTGGCTCCACAGGACATCTGAGAAGGACCTTCAGTAGTTGTGGTTGGACTCTTTCGAGGCATATGGCCCGGCACTGCACCTGCCTGGGGATCCAAAGTAGGGCGAGCACCGTAACATTTAGCCATAGTCGACATATTTCATTGCGCGTGATTGGTGACATCCTGATTTCTGTGGTGCGCCTCCTGGCTGGTTGTCTCTTTATTCAGCACCTTTCCTTTGCTAGAGCAGACTGTGGTCTTACTCGAGTTTAGGTGTATAGGCACGCACATACATATCTGCGCATGCACGTACGAGCATACACATCTAGAGCGTTATGTATATTTCTCGGCGCCAGTGACTCGCCGCCGCGTCTTCTCCTGTTAGTTAAAACAGTTCCGCCACGAGAAGGCCAGAAGTTGGACTTCTGCTGCATAGGTGATGAATGCACGAGTCATTAGGGTATTTATGCAAGGTTGGGCGCTCACCCAAACCCGGCCCCTGGCTACATACAGCAACATTTGGAACCATGTTATGCTAAAATGCGAATTTATCGATTTTTATATAGAGAAATATTATCCACATGAAAAATTTAATAAGGATGATTTTAATGAAAAACAGATATTTCTCGGTGAATAAAATTATTTATTTTGTAAGAAAATATTAAATGTAAAAGTCTTTTGCTGTTTTAAATTATTTCCACATTTACAATGTTCAAATTAATTTATTTGTTGTAGTAGTCTTGATATATTTCTGAAATTTATTCTGAGTTTACTACTTGTTTTCCGAATATTTTATTTTCACACACAGCCGGAAGTAGGTTTTGTTTCATTTCCGTTTTAAAGATGTGTACAGTTCTAACTGTTCGAATTTTTTTTTTTTAAAATGAGTGTCAATAACAAACGTAAGATTGAAGATGAATGCCGTGTTTTTAATTATGAATGGACAACTAAGTACTGTTTTATAAAAGTTGGTAGCAAATCAGTTTGCTTGCTGTGTCGTAAGTCAGTGGCTGTCTTCAAGGAGTACAATTTAAAAAGACATCAAACAAAATATTCCGATTCGGACACAATTTAACAACCGAAGGGAGGGAAAGGAAATGCCTTGAGTTGGTGAAAAATTTTGGAGAAACAGCAAACTGTTTTCACTAAACAGTCTTGAATTCAAGATGCTGCAACTGAAGCTAGTCTTGTGCTGTCACACAGAATTGTAAAACAGAACAAGCCATTTTCTGATGGCGAGGTCATTAAGGAATGGTTGCTCATCATCATCATCAAGTGCCGTGCCGGCTGGCGTAGGCGTTCATGGCTCTCCACAGATCTCGGTCTTTGGTTTTCTGGATCAACTCTGCTGCTGATATTCCTCCGTGCCACCGTCTCAATCCATCCAGCATCACTTCTCTTGGTCTACCTCTGCCTCTCTTCCCCTCGATCTTTCCAGTTGTTACGATGTTCTCCAATGCCTCTCTTCTCATCACATGACCGAAGAAAGATGTTTGTCTCTGTCTTATTGTTGTATATAATGTTCTAGTTTCATTAGCCTGTTTCAGGCAGTCGTCGTTAGTTACTCTGGCAGTCCAAGGAATTCGCAACATTCGTCTCAGGAACCACATCTCTGTTGCTTCTAATTTCTTCTTAATGTGTTCATTTACATTCCAAGATTCACTGCCATACAGCAAAACTGGTTCTACATAGCATTTCAGCACTCTCTTTCTTACATTCAGTGATAGTGACTTATTGCATAAGATACTCTTCATTTTCTGGAATAGAGCTTTTGCCTGCCCTATTCTGCTCCTAATCTCTGTTGTACATCTTCCATCTGATGTTATAAGTGCCCCTAGGTATCTAAAATTATCAACTTGGTTAAGGATTTTCCCTTCTATTTCTATGTTACATTTTGGTGTCACCATTTTCTTTGATATTACCATTGTTACTGTTTTCTTGATATTCAAGGAGAGTCCTTTCCTTGCACTCTCTGTTACTACAACGTCTAATAATTGTTGTAGGTATGTTGAATTATCCGCCACCAATACTGTGTCATCCGCATAGCGTATATTATTTATATTATAACCTCCATCTAGTATTCCTGGCATCTCTTTGATCTCTCTCATTATTACTTCGCTATACAGGGAGAAAAGATCTGGTGACAAGACACACCCTTGTCGTACTCCTAGCTTTATCTGTTCGTAACTACCCTCTTTATTTCCCATTTTAATTGCTGCTACTTGGTTCCAGTAAACATTCTTTATTATTCTTAAATCTTTCCCATCAATGCTGATATCTTCCAACAGTTTAATCAGTTCATCATGTTTTACTTTATCAAATGCCTTAGTATAATCTATGAAGCACAAATATATGCCTCTCTGTTTCTCTATTGATCTTTCTATTAGTGTCCGTAATGTATATATTGCATTGTTTGTGCCCTTTCCTTCCACAAATCCATATTGTTCTTCACTAATTTCCATTTTTATTTTCTTTTTGGTTCTTCTCATTATGATTCTGAGTAGAAGCTTAGTGATATGGTTTATAAGGTTAATTGTACGAAAATCTTCACAATCAATTGCTCCTGGTCTTTTTGGTATAGCTATACATACAGATTTCAGCATATCACTGGGTAAATATCCACTGCTGTAAATATCATTCAACATTTTGGTTAATATATCTACTCCAAATTCTCCCAATACTTATAATTCTTCTATTGTGATTTCATCTGGCCCAGCTGTTTTTCCTTTCTTCATACGTTTCATAGCGTCAGCGACTTCTTCTTTCAGAATAGGTGGACCTTCTAAGTTACTATCTTCTGTTAATTCTCCCCTTTCTCCTTCATATAATTCTCTTATATATTCATTCCACCTCTTCATTATAGCATCTTCCTCTAATATTATCTTTCCTGTTTTTGATTTCAAACACCATGTATTTATTCTTATTTTTCTTCCTGTAAGCTCACTGATTTGTCTGTGCATATTTTTTGTATCTTTAATGGAATTTAATTCAATTTTTTTGCATTGCTCGTTTAACCAACTTTCTTTAGCCTTCCCACATTTATCTTTTATTTCTTTATTTATCTTAGCGTATTCTTGTTTGTCATTTTTACTCTGTTTTCTTTTGTCCATCAGTTTTAAGATATCTTCATTCATCCATTTTTTCTTAGCTGTTTTGCCTCTCTCCGGTAATACTTCTTTACTAGTTTGATGAATGGAGTCCCTTAACATTTCCCATTGTTCATCTATACTCTGTATTTTAGTTATTGCATTGTACCTATTTTTCACAGTCACTCTGTATTGTTCTTGCATTTCTTTATCTATTTTCAGAACCTCTTTATTAAGTCTCATGTTCTTAACCATTTTTTTCCCTCTCTTTAATCTTACTTTTATTTGTCCACATAGTGGTACATGATCACTATTACAGTCAGCACCAGGCATTGTCTTTACATTAATTAAAGCATTTCTAAATCTTTTATTAATTAGTATGTAGTCAATTTGGTTGCGTATTTTCGTATCAGGGCTTATCCATGTGTACAGTCGTCTTTTATGGTGTTTAAACCATGTGTTTCCAATTATCATATCATTGATATTTGCCCATTCTATTAGCTTTTCCCCTCTTTCATTTCTTGTACCTAAACCATAATTCCCCACTACATCCTCCATTTTTCCCTTTCCTACTTTTGCATTAAAATCACCAAGTATTATTTTTATTTCTTGTGATCCAATTTGAGCCATCGCCATTTCTATTTCGTCGTAAAAGTGTTGTATTTCTTCATCACTACTGCTTGCTGTTGGTGCATATACTTGTTAAATATTTATGTCTATTGGTTTGCCTTTGATTTTTACCATAATAACTCTATCTGAAATACACCAGTATCCATTAATTGACTTGGCTGTTTTTTCGTCTAATATTATTCCTACACCTTTTTCATGTGTATCCCCTCCAGAATAAATTATTGTGTGATTGTCAGCTATAATTTTGCCCGATCCCTTCCATCTCATCTCACTAACGCCTAGTATATTAATTTTCATGCTATCCATCTCTCTTAGAACATTGGTCAACTTTCCTAGCTCATTTAATGTCCTAACATTCCATAATCCTACTCTAAATTTATTTATTTTAGTTAAGATTTTGCCATCAGTAGCTGGATGACGGTCTGGTGTCACCTGTGGCTCATGACTGTCCCTACCGGACGAGGATGCCCTAAGACAGCCATTAACGTCCTTCACTAACTTTGATATATGTTTTGCCATGAAGTCTTGGGAAGATAATGTGGTGGTTTCCCCTTGCCTTCCACATCCACATGGTGGTCTGTTTACCTCTGCCTTTGACAGCCATTTCCGACAGTAAGGACAAGTGAGTGCCCTGCTCTGCTCTGCTCAGCTGCAGAGTTGTCCACTTATTCCGGTGGATACTCGGTCCCCAGAGCTGTGTTAGCCACACCATAGTGTGTTTCCATCCTCTACCGCGGGGAGGTGCAGTTGGGATTTTCCCTTTATAAAGTTATGGTCTCTGACCAAAACTCTCCAGTACTTTTAGAGGACATGTTTGCTAGATGCAGAAAACAGTATGTGTCCAGAACCAAAAAAGGAAAAAAAGATCTGACAACATTACTTTATCCAGGAGAACTGTGGTCAGACGTGTTGATAAGATAAGTGACAATGTTATGCATAAACTTCAAGATGCAAGTAATCAATTTTTGTGGTAGTCTCTTGCATAGGATGAGAGTACCGATGTACATGATACTGCCCAATTATTTATATTTATACGTGGAATAAATACTTCTTTCAAACTCACTGAAGAGTTATTGAGTGTTGAGTCACTCAAAGACACAACCACAGGCCATGATATATTCAATGCTTTTACTAACTGTATTGAAAGAACTGGGTTAGTTCGGAACAAGATGGCTTTGACTGGAAAAAACGTAGGTCTGGTAAAGTTGATAAGTGATGAGATTAAAGCAGAATATCCAGACCACACATTATTACCACTTCACTGTGTGATTCATCAAGAAAGTCTGTGAAAAACTGTTTTGAATATCAAGCATGTTATTGACCCAGTTGTCAGCTGTCATCAACCTCATCAGATCAAGAGGACTTAATCACATACAGTTCAAGTCATTACTTGACGATTTGGAAACGGAACAATCCGATGTCCTGTACCACACCAATGTTCGATGGCTGAGTCTCGGCAAGGTGTTGAGGCGAGTGTGGGAACTCAGAGAAGAAATAGTGATGTTCCTAGAGATAGGGCATTGAATGTGACTTTAATTCTAATATTGTCAATAAAGAGTGGAAGTTAGACTTTATGTTTGCCATTGAAATTATGGAAAAGTTAAATGAACTGAATTGACAAACTTTAGGGCAATTGTGTGTTCGCACATGAATTGTATGTACATGTAAAATCATTTCAGGCAAAACTCTCACTGTACTCCAGACAAGCAAGTGAAAAAGATTTTGTCACTTCCCTTTGCTGAAACAAGAAACCATTTCTGGTGAAATGACTGAAAAGTACAAAGCCCAATTAGATGCATTGATTGAAGAATTTGGATGGAGATTCCAAGATTTCAAGAACGTAGAGCCACAGTTCAATATTCTCAGTTCCCCTTTCAGTGCAAAAGCTGATACAGCCACAGAGGATATACAGTTGGAGCTGCTTGACTTAGAAACAGATCATGACCTGAAAGAGAAATTCAAGTCAGATGGTTTGCTGGATTTCTATGGATCTTTATCACAAGAATCATTTCCCAACTTGAAAAACTTTGCAGCTAAACTTTTATCATTGTTTGGATCACCATACATTTGCGAACAAGCATTCTCTTCCTTGAAGATCAACAAATCTAAGAATAGGTCTTTATTGTCGGACTGCAATTTGCATGCTGTCATGCGAATTTCAACAAGTAAACTTGCTCCAGATTTCAAGAATATTGTCAAAAAGTGCAAGCAGTTACGCACATCTCATTAGAAATCAACAATTATAGTGACAGTGTAGTCGGTTTGTGTCTAAATTAAAGCCATTGATAGATAATAAAGAATATTTGTTATAATAACATGTTGTAAAATCTTGTTAACAAATTAGTAAAAGTTTTTGTCCATATTGTCAAATATAATGTATAAGTATATAAGTAAAATAACATTGCAATCATTATTTATTTATACTGCTTAATAACCAATAAATAATTAATAATTACTTATTGTGATAGGTTGTTGTAAGCAAAATGGACATTTTATACTATATATATATATATATATATATATATATATATATATATATATATATATATATATCTTATATATAAAAGGCAATCTCCGTCTGTATGTCCTTTATGCGTTCGCGAACGGTCCATCCGATTGAGATGAAATTTTCTACACGTCTTCCTCTCATTACCGCGCTGCCAACTGTGATATTTTCTTAGTGTAAATTCGGCTGCTTACGTAATATTATTTAATTTTTCATTTTTCATTATAATGTCTATATAGCAAGGGGACTTAACTCTAGAAAAGTTATTTCAAGGGGCATAACTTTTAATAACTTTTCTGTATATCTTATAGTCATATTGTTGCATCGTTTTCAAAGATTTATAAACTCTTTGTCTATAGTTATGTACAGGCATATGAGTTATAATAAATAATGATACAATCTTTAAGGCATTTTCAAAGTTTTCATAAAAATAATGCATAATGCATAACATTGTAACTCATCTTTTAGTGCTTAAGAAGTTATCAACAACCATGTAGGTGATTAGAAACAGTTTTCATTAAAAATAATGGATGGTGTGTGGAAGGACATTCTTTTAAGTTACTTTTTGTTGTTGTTTGAATTTAATGAGACGCTATCCGCCAGGAGCTGGGCGAAGCCACGCCGGGTCAGATAGATAGACAGACCCACCTTTTCAGTGCAGTTATCTACAGGCATATGCGTTATAATCCTCCTCCTCCTCCTCTTCCTCCCCTCTTCCTCTTCCCCACCTCCCTCTCCCTCCTCCTTCCTCCTCCCTCTCCTAATCACTCCTCTTCCTTCCTCCTCCCTTCTCCTCCTACTCCCTCCTCCTCCTCCTACGTCCTCCCCCTCATCCCTTCTCCTCCTGTCTCCTCCTCCTCCTCCCTCTACAACCTCCCTCCACATCCCTCCTCCTCCTCCCTGTTCTTCCTCCTCCCTCCTCCTCATCTCTCCTCCTTCTCCCTCCTCCTCTCCATCTGCCTCTCCTTCTCCCTCCTCATCCTCCTCCTGCGTTCTTCTCCTCCCTCCTCCTCCTCCTTCCTCCTCCCCTCTCCTCCTCCTACATCCTCCTCCTCCCTCTTCTCTTCTCCTAATCCCTCCTCCTCCCTCCTATTCCTCCCTCCTCCTCCTCCTGCGTTCTTCTCCTCCCTCCTCCTCCTCCCCTCATCCTCCTCCTCCCTCCACCTCCTCCTCCTCCTCCCTCTTCTCTCCTCCTCCTAATCCCTCCTCCTCCCTCCTATTCCTCCCTACTCCTCCCCCTCCTTCATCCTCCCTCCTCTTCCCTCCTCCTCCTCTCTCCGCCTATCTCTTCCTCCATTATCCTCCTCCCTACTCCACCTCCTTCTTCCTCCTCTCAGCTTCTTCTGCTGCTGCTGCTGCCGTCGCTCCATTTACCCAAGTTAATTGTTGGGGAAGATGTAAAGATCTTTCAAGTGCTCTTTCTAATGCTTTTTGTAAGTTGGTCTTCGTTTATCTAAGGTGGTTCTAACTGCAACCAATAAATGATTAGACTAGACAGGCAGACAGACAGACAGACAGAGAGGGAGGGACAGACAGACAGAACAGACAGAGACAGACATTCGGGAACGGGAACGGGAGCTTATATGACTACTTATATGAATTAAATGAGATGCTCCACACCAGAAACTGGGCGATGCCAGGTCGGGTCAGACAGACAGACAGGCAGACAGACAGACAGACAGACAGACAGACAGACAGACAGTCGGTAACGGGAACGAGAACTTATATGACTACTTATATGAATTAAATGAGATGCTCCCCACCAGGGACTGGGCGAAGCCGGGCCGTGTCAGCTAGTCTTATATAAAAAGGCAATCTCCGCCTGTCTGTATGTCTGTCCTTTATGCGTTCGCGAACGGCCCATCCGATTGAGATGAAATTTTCTACACGTCTTCCTTTGATTCCAGCGCAGCCAACTGTGATATTTTTTAAATGTGAAATCTGCTGCTTACTTAATATTATTTAATTTTCCATTTTTCGTTATAATTTATATACAGCGAGGGGACTTAACTATAGAAAAGTTATTTCAAGGGGCATAACGTTTAATAACATTGCTGTATAACTTATAGTCATATTGTTGCATCGTTTTCAAAGATTTATAAACTCTTGGTCTTTAGTTATGTACCGGCATATGAGTTATAATAAATAATGATACAATCTTTAAGGTATTTTCAAAGTTTTCATAAAAATAATGCATAATGCATAACATTGTAACTCATCTTTTTATGCTTACGAAGTTATCTACAGTCATGCAGGTGATTAGAAACGGTTTTCATTAGAAATAATGGATGGTGTGTGGAAGGACATTCTTTTAAGTTACTTTTTTTTGTTGTATGAATTTAATGAGACGCTACCGGTCTCTGTGGCTAAGGGCTTGTGAACGCGGTTTGTGAGCCCGTATACCCGGGTTCGAAACACGGCGGTGCTGGTTTTTTCGAAAAAGGTGTAGGGGCCGGTCGTTCAAAAAGCAATGGCAAACTACTGAACGTAACACTTGCCTAGTACATCAACAGCAGCTGAAAATGCTGGTGTTGACTGCAACACCAAGGGATACGCAACAAAATTTGCAGTAAGGGATACGCAACAAAATTTTTTTTTTTTTTACCCGCCAGGAGCTGGGCGAAGCCACGCCGGGTCAGATAGATAGACAGACCCACCTTTTCGCTGCAGTTATCTACAGGCATATGCGTTATTATCCTCCTCCTCCTCCCCTCCCCCCTCTCCATCCTCCTCCTCCCTCTTTCTCCTCCTCCTCCCTCCTCCTAATCACTCCTCTTCCTTCCTCCTCCCTTCTCCTCCTACTCCCTCCTCCTCCCCCTCCCTTTTTCTCCCTCCTCCTCTTGCTTTCTTCTCCTCCCTCATCCTCCCTCCTCCTCATCCCCTGCTCCTCCTTCTTGCTCTCCTCCTCCCTCCTCCTAATCACTCCTCCTCCTCTCTTCTTCCTCCTCCTCCCTCCTCCATCCTTCCCCCCTCCTACCTCCTCCCTTATCCCCCTCTTCCTCCCTTCTCCTCCCCCTCCTCCTCTTAATCCCTCCTCCTCCCTCCTATTCCTCCCTACTCCTACTCCTCCTCTCTCCGCCTATCTCTTCCTCCCCCCTCCTCCTAACTCCTCCACCTCCCTCTTCCTCCTCCCAGCTCCTACTCCTCCTATTTCTTCTTCTGCTGCTGCTGCTGCCGCCGCTCCATTTAACCAAGTTAATTGTTGGGGAAGATGTAAAGACCTTTCAAGTGCTCTTTCTAATGCTTTTTGTAAGTTGGTCTTCGTTTATCTAGGTTGTTCTAACTGCAACCAATAAATGATTAGACAGACAGACAGACAGACAGACAGAGAGGGAGGGAGAGACAGACAGACAGACAGACAGACTGACAGACAGACAGACAGACAGACAGACAGACGGGAACGGGAACTTATATGACTACTTATATGAATTAAATGAGATGCTCCACACCAGGAGCTGGGCGATGCCGGGCCGGGTCAGACAGACAGACAGACTGACTGACAGACAGACAGACAGATAGTCGCTAACGGGAACGGGAACTTATATGACTACTTATATGAATTAAATGAGATGCTCCCCATCAGGAGCTGGGCGATGCCGGGCCGGGTCAGATAGACAGACAGACAGACAGACAGACAGACAGACAGACATACAGTCGGTAACGGGAACGAGAACTTATATGACTACTAATATAAATTAAATGAGATGCTCACCACCAGGGATTTGGCGAAGCCGGGCCGGGTCAGGCAGACAGACAGATAGACAGACAGACAGACAGATAGATAGTCGGGAACGAGAATGGGAGCTTATATGACTACTTATATGAATTAAATGAGATGCTCCACACCAGGAGCTGGGCGATGCCGGGCCGGGTCAGACAGACAGACAGACAGACAGACAGATAGTCGGTAACGGGAACGAGAACTTATATGACTACTTATATGAATTAAATGAGATGCTCCCCATCAGGGACTAGGCGAAGCCGGGCCGGGTCATCTAGTCTTATATATAAAATAGAATGTATGTCTGTATGTATGTCCTTTATGCGTTCGCGAACGGTCCATCCGATTGAGATGAAATTTTCTACACGTCTTCCTCTCATTCCCATGCTGCCAACTGTTATAGCTTTTTAGTGTACAAACCGTTATTTACTTAATATTATTTAACATTTCATTTTTCATTATAATTTCTATATAGTGAGGGGACTTAACTCTAGAAAAGTTATTTCAAGGGGCATAACTTTTAATATCATTGCTATATACTTTATAGTCATATTGTTGCATCGTTTTCAAAGATTTATAAACTTTTTGTCTATAGTTAATTACAGACATATGAGTTATAATAAATAATGATATAATCTTTAAGACATATTCAAAGTTTTCATAAAAATAATGCATAATGCATAACATTGTAACTCATCTTTTTATGCTTAAAGAAGTTATCTACAGTCATGTAGGTGATTAAAAACAGTTTTCATTAAAAATAATGGATGGTGTGTGGAAGGACATTCTTTTAAGTTACTGTGTGAATTTAATGAGACGCTCTCCGCCAGGAGCTGGGCGAAGCCACGCCTGGTCAGATAGATAGACAGACAGACAGATAGTCGGGAACGGGAGCTTATATGACTACTTATATGAATTAAATGAGATGCTCCCCACCAGGGACTGGGTGAAGCTGGGCCGGCTCAGACAGACAGAGAGACAGATAGACAGACAGATAGATAGTCGGGAACGGGAGCTTATATGACTACGTATATGAATTAAATGAGATGCTCCCCACCAGGGACTGGGTAAAGCCGGGCCGGGTCAGCCAGACAGACAGACAGACAAGCAAGCAGACAGAGAGACAGACTGATAAATAGATAGATTCCCTCCCCCTCCTCCTCCTCCCTCCTCCTCATCGCTACTTTTCCCTCCTCCTCCTTCCTTCCGCCTGCTTCTCCCCCTCTCCATCCCTCTTCCTTCTCCTCCCTCCTCATCCTCTCTCCTTCCACCTTCCTCTTCCATCCTCCTTGCTCTCCTCCTCCTAATCACTCCTCCTCCTCTCTTCTTCCTCCTCCTCCCTTATCTCCCTCCTCCCTCTTCCTCCTCCTCCCTTTCCCTCCACATCCTCCCTCCTCCTTCTTCCTCCACCCCCTCCCTTCAATTCCTCCTCTCCTCCTCCTCCCTCCCCCTCCCTCTTCCTCCTCCCTTCACCTACTCCTCCTTTTTCTTCTTTTGCTGCTGCTTCTGCTGCCGCTCCACTTACCCAAGTTAATTGTTGGGGGAAGATGTAAAGATCCTTCAAGTGCTCTTTCTAATGCTTTTTGTAAGTTGGTCTTCGTTTATCTAAGGTTGTTCTAACTGCAACCAATAAATGATTAGACAGAAAGGCAGACAGACAGACAGGCAGACAGACAGACAGACAGACAGACAGACAGACAGTCGGGAACGGGAAATTATATGACTACTTATATGAATTAAAAGAGATGCTCCCCACCAGGGACTGGGCGAAGCCGGGCCGGGTCAGCTAGTATATATATATATATATATATATATATATATATATATATATATATATATATATATATATATACACTATATACACATACATACATGCGGCCCGCCAATAGCTTTACATTTGTCAATGCGGCCCTACGCACAAAAAGTTTGCCCACCCCTGCTCTAAGACAGTAATAAACGCCTTCAACTTTCATAGATACTGTAAGCTCTATCTTTGGAGTAATAATGTTTTTGAGAATATAGGAAAAGTGCAATGCTTCTCTCACAAACCGTGCTGCCATTACAACATCGCAGCAACGCACTGATATTAGCGCACAACTCCCCGTTTCTTCAGTTTGCTGGTCTTGCTTGACTGTCGAAGTAATCATCAGTCATGTAATTACAGACATCCTCTAAGGCAGTAATAAACGCCTTCAACTTTCATAGATACTGTAAGCTCTATCTTTGGAGCAATAATATTTTTGCCACTGCTCGCTTTGAACTCAAGTGTTGTCCATACACAATACTTCTAGTAACACTGGGCTGATATTTTGCATGTGGTTTAGCTTTCCTTATTACCAGTGTATCTCGCCACCAGGTGAACCCACTCCGACTTCTGAGGTACTTGTAATTTACACCCCCAAGTCGAGGACGAGAAGTCAACATTTAAATCCAACCGACCAATGTAGGGGTTGAACCCCTTACCTCAACATCAGCAAACCGGATGTTTAAAAACGAGTGATCTTATCCATTTGGCCATGCCAACCCCTAGGCTGACATTTGTATAGATTGTCTGGATCCCTTTATTTGGAATCTATTTTATTTCACTTTTATACACAAGCTCTGACATTCCACGTTTTTCTAATTTGATCTACGTGCACTGAAAAGTGAGGAGATAAAATGTAAAATCAACGTAGAGGTAAAGAACAGATTTGATGCACTTTTCGATCTGGAAATATTGTTTCACAATGTCATCGACCAATGGGAAATATTAAAGAAACCAGTCAACAAAACTGCAGAAACAACCATCCCAAAAATAAAGATGATGGGAAATAGGAAATGGATGATGGATAACATCTTAAAACTCATGGAAATAAGAAGAAATAACAAAAATTACCATGAAAAATATGAATAGATTCACAGGAAAATGAGGAAATTGTGCAAAGAGGCAAAAGAAGCATGAATTGAAGAAAATTGCAGGGAAATTGAAAACCAAAACAAAACCTGTAATACCAAATCAATGCACAAAAGAATTAATGACATCACTAACAAAAGAACACACACATCAACAGGTTGCCTAAAAACCAAAGATGGCAAAATCAAACAGAATAAGATCAGATTTTACATGCATGGTCAGATTATGTGAAAGACCTTTATGATGATGCTAGAAAGGAACTGCATGGTATTTGGAATAATAATGAAGGACTATCAATTTTGAAGATGGAAGTTCAGAATGATCTAAACCATATAAAAACTGGCAAGAACTTGGGTTCAGACAACATCACAACACATAAATGATCAATGCCTTAGAAGAACATGGAATAGACCAGGTCACCAGACTGCTAAACACAATATATGATACTGGAGATATACCACCTGAATGTAGGTCAGCATGACCGAATGGATAAACATGCATGTTCTTAAACATCCGGTGTGCTGATGCTGAGGTCAGGGGTTCAACCCCTATACCAGACAGTTGGACAAAAATGGTAACCTATTGTCCTTGACCTGGGAATGTAAATTACAAGGACCCCTGAGGTCAGAGGGGTTCACCTGATGGCGAAGTACACTGTTAGTAGGGAAAGCTAAATTCAGTCTAGCACTACTAGAAACAGTGCGTATGGACTACACTTGATGTCAAAGCGAGCCGAGAGTAACAAAGAAATACCACCTGAATTATGTTATTCTATATTTATTGCAATCTCTGAAGAAATCAGGAGCGTTGGAATGTGTTAACATCGAACAATTAGTATAATGAGTCACATCACAAAGAGTTTGCTAATAATTATCATGCAAAGAGTTAGGAGGCAAATACAACCTGAAATAGGAGAAGAACAATATGGGTTCATAGAAGGCAAGCAAGTGTACAGTAAATGCTGTCTAAATGCTGAGAAGATTAACTGAGCGTTCCAGAGAAGTAAATAAAGACCTTCATCTTTTCTTTATTGATTACACAAAGGCGTTCAATAAAGTAAGACATGTCAGCATGATGAAGATGCTTGCAGATCTACAAATTGAATAGAATTAGACTTGTAAATAACACATATTAGAAACTACAAGCCTCCATTAAAGATTGATAGTGAAGTAGGTCAATATCAACCTATTATGAGATGGTGTGAGACAGGGATGTGTAATGACAATGTCTCCAGATCTTGTTTCCCTATACAGTGAAAATATTTTTCGAAATTTAGAAGATATGAGAGGAATCACCATTGGGGGATAACATCAATAACATTAGATGTACGACTGATACAGTATTGATTGCAGACAATAAGCAGGATCTGCAATATTTGGTAGATGTTGTTGCATACAGTGAACAACTGGGGTTAGAATTAAATTGTAAAAAGACACAGATTATGGTCGTCACTAGGAAGAGGAAATACCACAATATAATGTATGGGCAAATGGGAATATTCTTAAACAAGTGAATCGGTACAATTATCTCGGAACAGTCATAACATCTGATGGGAGGTGCCTTGAAGAGATTAGAACAAGAATCACCATAGTGAGGGTTAGTTAGTTAGTTAGTTAGTCGACAGATCATCCTCGTTGCACATCGAACCATTCAGTCCATAAGTGCTCGGATCCCCTCCTCAGCAAATCCCGCAGCGTGTAGCGGCTAACGACGCCAGTTCTGTGTTGGTTTATCAATCTTCTTTGGCTTCCTGCGTAGTGTTCTTGTTTGGCCACCCCTCTTTTAATTTGCTGCTCCCGCAGTCTGGCCATTGTTGTAGATTCACAGTCATCACTTGGTTCTCGCAAAAGTCTCACTTCTCGTAGAGCATTCAGAATGTCAGCCTGGTCCATGGCGCGTCCGCCCTCCACAGTAGCCTCACCTGCGAGCTTGTCAGCCCGCTCATTTCCTTGTACTCCCGCATGACCTGGCACGAAGATGAAACTAATCTTTGCCAGCCGAGACCGCTTCAGAGGCAGCAACCATTCTCTTCGGATCGACCCCTCCTCTATCCTCTTGATCATGCTCATTGAGTCGCTAAGGAAACAAGCCCTAGTGAATGTCTGTGTCTCGAGCCATGTTATTGCTTTACTTACTGCCATGACTTCCATGGTCAGGCTACTTGTGGTTTCAGTGAAAGTACCAGAGTCCTCCTTCACAATTCTCCCTCCGGCCCGAGCTGTAAAGGCCCATGAGCTTCTCACATGTCGGACGACCGACCCATCTGTGTAGATGACCGCGTCACCGTCTAGCGAATTCTCGAAAATCAACGCTTGTACTTCAGCCTCAACAGCAGCCGGATTTTCTTGTCTGCATTTTCTATCTAGTTGGATGCAAACTGAAAAGGATGTGCAGAAGTCTGTTGGCACTTGCACCCACTCCTCGCCAGGTTCTAAGTCCTCAAGTGAACACACCTGTTGAAGAATGTCTTCGGCTTGACCCATCCACGACCGTCCTCTTTTTAACCTGCTGCCCTTCACCTTCCTAATTTCACTATGCAGTGGATGTTGTGTGTTTGCGTTAATTCTGAGGTAGGCGTCATTCTGTATCCTTTCCATCCTTTCTATCTGCTTATGGCTGAGAGTCAGGATTGCCATTGCATACTCCAAAACAGACATGACCAGCCCCTCGTACAGAAGACATAGATGGCGCTGCTCACAGTTTGCTGCCGCCATCACCCGCATCGCTGCCAAACCCCGCTTGGCCTTTGTTATCACCTGGTCTATGTGCACATTATAAGCAAGGCTTCGATCAAACGGTATCCCCAGGTAATTCATTGCCTGCGTTCTTTCCACCGTCTCTGAACACAGCATTACAGTTGGTGTTGGATTGTTGACAATATGATTATTCAACGAGAACCAAGTCACTGTTGCCTTTGTTGGGTTGACCATTGCCCCAGCTTCATCACACCAAGTTCGGTTTGTAGTTCCACAGAAACCTCCTCTCTATCCTTACCCTGACGATACACTAAAACATCATCGGCATACGACAATGTCCTGCCAGGTCCAGTGATCTGCTCACTGGTGATTCTCACTGTGTAGGCGTTGAACAGTACCGGAGATAATGGTGATCCCTGTGGTAGGCCAGGATATATTGTTGTTGGTTCCGAAGTCCAACTGCCACATCTAAAAACTACTTTCCGTTGGTAGAGGGCTGCAGCGATCCAACTAAGGAGGAATGGACTTACGTTTAGTTCAAGAAGCTGAAACATTAAAAAATCCAGTGGTACTCTGTTGTATGCGTCCTCAAGATCAATCGCTGCAGCAACGGTTTCAGTGCCTGAGTGGAAACCTTCATAGACATCATGGGCAAAGACTGCTGCATTGGTCCAGGTTTCTCTTTTTGGACGGTACCCACCCAGGGTAGGTGGGAAAACACCTTGCCTCTCTAGTTGGCTTGATATTTTCCTGGCAATTACCTTCTCCAGCAGCTTGCCTATTGTATTCTGCATGGTTATAATTCGATATCCCTGAATTTTTTTTGGTGGTCTTTGTCAGGCTTCGGCAAGGGAATCAGATAGCTGTGTAACCATTCCTCCTTGATGCTAGCACTCCCTATACTGTTGTTGTACATGTCTGCTAGTTTCTCTAGCTCATTGTCGGTACACCTATTTATGTCGCCGTATCTTATGCCATCAGGACCTGGAGCACTGTTTTTTGATCGTCGAAGCACAGCCTTGATTTCTTTCACTGTCACTGTGTCTTCATCCGAAGTGTTCTGGGCCTTGCATCTGTCTGAGGTGACCTCCTTGGCCAGATTTCGGCCTCCCATGTCTGTCTGGTTGCTCTGCTCAAGGTAGCGTTCAAAGAGGGCTTTGCCTTGTCCTCGTCAGTCCTCTGCCAGGTGAGGTCAGCACCTTGGAAGTCAGAAATGCTCTTATTCTTGACTACACCACTCATGCTTTTATGTAGTCGCCAGAACAATTTCAGTGACTTGTCTGTGCTTACTCTTTGACACACCTCTGCCCATTTTTCGCTTTTAACCACCTTGACCAGTTTTTTGAAATAGCTTACTTTTGTGTGCATCTCTCTTTCTAAGTGCAAGCAGGGACTAGGATGACCAGCTCTGTTCTTCTTGGCATTTTGCCATCTCCTTACAGCACTACGCTTATCCACCCAAGCCTTCTCCACCTCGAAACTCCACCACGGTGGCTGCTCTCAGCTTTTTTTCCTGCTCTGAAGCGTTCTGCGCTTGTCACGTCTTATTTTACTCACCACATCTTGCCCTGTACTGTCATACTGGAACGTCTTTACCTTTAGCTTGTGCTGCCTGGTTCTGCCTTTCTCCACCAATATACTGCACGGGTGGTGGTCGCTGCCATGGTGTCCTAGGACACCCCATCTACACACTGTAGTGAGTGAAGGTGAAACTAGCGCCAGATCAATAGCACTGTCCTCATCGCCTGGACGGCTTGCTGTCCTGGTGACACAGCCACTGTTAATACAAACCAGGTCGATGGTTTCCAGTGCAGTCTCGAGCTCCTCCCCTTGTGTATTGGAGGAAGTGTTTCCCCATGCTCTGCCTTTAGCGTTGAAGTCACCACAGAAAATAACATTTCTCTCGTGGCCTAATATGCCACTTAAGCACTGCCACTTCTGGGCGTCCATACTCGCATTGCGGGCATAAACATTAACCAACACGAATGGTATACTGGAATGAACTCTCAACGCCTGTATTTGTATATCGTCACTGTCCCAACTAGTGAGGGTAACCTTTTGCAAGATGGAAAACATACTGACCAATAAAAAGATGTCAATTGCATCGAGAAAAGGAGTGTTGAGTTGCTACATAGAGCCTGTACTTTTGTATGGATGTGAAGCGTGAACAATGAGCAGACAAGCTGAAAAACATCTAATGGCCGTGGAAATGTGGTTTCTGAGGAAAATGCAAAGAATACCATGGACAGACAGAAAAACCAATGACCAAATCCTCTCTTTTTTTTTTTTTTTGTGCATATCCCTCACAGGAAGCTGCAGTAAATAGCATTTTTCAGCTGCTGTTGATGTACTAGGCAAGATCACGCTTAGTAGTTTGCCATTGCTTTCTGAGCAACCGGCTCACATACCCCTAAGTTACAGATGCAGCGAGAACCGCTACCGATTCTTGCGCACATCTCGTCACTCACTAGAGTATACGGGATACGGAGAAAGATGGTAACTCTAGGCCAGGGAGACTGGCCCCCAAATCCTACAAGAAATAAATGAAAACTGTAAACTGATTGGAGAAATTACACAGACAGTCAAAATTTTTGGACACGTTATAAGAAGAAATAAATTGGAGAACTTGGTGACAACTGGTAAAATTGAGAGGAAAAGAGCAAGGGGAAGGCAGAGAAGTAAATACCTGGATAGCCTGGCTATGTGGTATGATTGAGACAAGAATATAGAGCTGAACCATGTATCTGGTGATCGTGTGAGATGGTGAAATGTGACCGCCATCACTTGTTGACATCATGTGTGATCATGATGATGATGGAGACAATTGTTTGAGTTAGAGGAGAGAATGAATGGCTTTAAAGATTTCATATTAAGAGAAAACAGTGGATACATTATGAGCTTTGAAATATGAGGCCTTGAAACATCCAGCTTACTGCCCAGACTTGGCGCCATTGGAGGTTTCATCTGCAGGGTCAGAGATTTGCAGATGACAAGGCAACGGAGGCGGTACAAACTTGCTTTCAGACCACACCCAAAAACGTTTTCCTAGAAGGTATCAACAAGCTAGTGGACATGTGGACCAAGTGTGTTGCCAGGCAGAGGGGGACGATGTTGAAAAATAACACACACACACAATTTTCTGGTTTTCTCTATTGTAAACAAAAATTATTTGTAAAATTTCTTTTACTTATTGATTTCCCCTAATAGTAAAGTCACTCAAATTTATGAGTGTATATTTCCACTTTACCACATGTACCTGCACTATTTATGTACATAGATTGAAAAAAATAAAAAATAAAAGCACACACAGCATAGACTCATTTATTGCACAACAAAACAGTATGTACAAGTCTTCTAATACTGTACTTGGATATTCTCCTACAGCTGGAGCCCAACAGACTCCCAACAACATCCTGGATAAACAACATGCAGAATACATCACAGGCGTGTGGTCAAGAGGCTGACGAAACAGCCATGTTGCAACAAACAGCCATGTTGCAACAAACAGCCATGTTGCAACAAACAGTTATGTAGCAGTTTATATCAGACAACAGATAGATTACAGCAAACAAGTCAACAGATAGATTACAGCAAACAAGACAACAGATAGATTACAGCAAACAAGTCAACAGATAGATTACAGCAAACAAGTCAACAGATAGATTACAGCAAACAAGTCAACAGATAGATTACAGCAAACAAGACAACAGATAGATTACAGCAAACAAGTCAACAGATAGATTACAGCAAACAAGACAACAGATAGATTACAGCAAACAAGTCAACAGATAGATTACAGCAAACAAGACAACAGATAGATTACAGCAAACAAGTCAACAGATAGATTACAGCAAACAAGACAACAGATAGATTACAGCAAACAAGACAACAGATAGATTACAGCAAACAAGTCAACAGATAGATTACAGCAAACAAGTCAACAGATAGATTACAGCAAACAAGACAACAGATAGATTACAGCAAACAAGACAACAGATAGATTACAGCAAACAAGTCAACAGATAGATTACAGCAAACAAGTCAACAGATAGATTACAGCAAACAAGTCAACAGATAGATTACAGCAAACAAGTCAACAGATAGATTACAGCAAACAAGACAACAGATAGATTACAGCAAACAAGACAACAGATAGATTACAGCAAACAAGTCAACAGATAGATTACAGCAAACAAGACAACAGATAGATTACAGCAAACAAGACAACAGATAGATTACAGCAAACAAGACAACAGATAGATTACAGCAAACAAGACAACAGATAGATTACAGCAAACAAGACAACAGATAGATTACAGCAAACAAGTCAACAGATAGATTACAGCAAACAAGACAACAGATAGATTACAGCAACAAGACAACAGATAGATTACAGCAAACAAGACAACAGATAGATTACAGCAAACAAGACAACAGATAGATTACAGCAAACAAGACAACAGATAGATTACAGCAAACAAGACAACAGATAGATTACAGCAAACAAGTCAACAGATAGATACAGCAAACAAGTCAACAGATAGATTACAGCAAACAAGACAACAGATAGATTACAGCAAACAAGTCAACAGATAGATTACAGCAAACAAGACAACAGATAGATTACAGCAAACAAGTCAACAGATAGATTACAGCAAACAAGTCAACAGATAGATTACAGCAAACAAGTCAACAGATAGATTACAGCAAACAAGTCAACAGATAGATTACAGCAAACAAGTCAACAGATAGATTACAGCAAACAAGTCAACAGATAGGATTACAGCAAACAAGTCAACAGATAGATTACAGCAAACAAGTCAACAGATAGATTACAGCAAACAAGCAACAGATAGATTACAGCAAACAACGTCAACAGATAGATTACAGCAAACAAGTCAACCGATAGATTACAGCAAACTTGCAAGCAACAATGATACAGCAAAACAATCACCAGATAGATTACAGCAAACAAGACAACAGATAGATTACAGCAAACAAGTACAACAGATAGATTACAGCAAACAAGTCAACAGATAGATTACAGCAAACAAGTCAACAGATAGATACAGCAAACAAGACCAACAGATAGATTTACAGCAAACAAGTCAACAGATAGATTACAGCAAACAAGACAACAGATAGATTACAGCAAACAAGACAACAGATAGATTACAGCAAACAAGTCAACAGATAGATTACAGCAAACAAGACAACAGATAGATTACAGCAAACAAGACAACAGATAGATTACAGCAAACAAGTCAACAGATAGATTACAGCAAACAAGTCAACAGATAGATTACAGCAAACAAGTCAACAGATAGATTACAGCAAACAAGTCAACAGATAGATTACAGCAAACAAGACAACAGATAGATTACAGCAAACAAGTCAACAGATAGATTACAGCAAACAAGTCAACAGATAGATTACAGCAAACAAGACAACAGATAGATTACAGCAAACAAGTCAACAGATAGATTACAGCAAACAAGTCAACAGATAGATTACAGCAAACAAGACAACAGATAGATTACAGCAAACAGACAACAGATAGATTACAGCAAACAAGACAACAGATAGATTACAGCAAACAAGACAACAGATAGATTACAGCAAACAAGTCAACAGATAGATTACAGCAAACAAGTCAACAGATAGATTACAGCAAACAAGTCAACAGATAGATTACAGCAAACAAGTCAACAGATAGATTACAGCAAACAAGACAACAGATAGATTACAGCAAACAAGACAACAGATAGATTACAGCAAACAAGTCAACAGATAGATTACAGCAAACAAGACAACAGATAGATTACAGCAAACAAGACAACAGATAGATTACAGCAAACAAGACAACAGATAGATTACAGCAAACAAGTCAACAGCTAGATTACAGCAAACAAGACAACAGATAGATTACAGCAAACAAGACAACAGATAGATTACAGCAAACAAGTCAACAGATAGATTACAGCAAACAAGTCAACAGAAGATTACAGCAAACAAGTCAACAGATAGATTACAGCAAACAAGTCAACAGATAGATTACAGCAAACAAGTCAACAGATAGATTACAGCAAACAAGTCAACAGATAGATTACAGCAAACAAGTCAACAGATAGATTACAGCAAACAAGTCAACAGATAGATTACAGCAAACAAGTCAACAGATAGATTACAGCAAACAAGTCAACAGATAGATTACAGCAAACAAGACAACAGATAGATTACAGCAAACAAGTCAACAGATAGATTACAGCAAACAAGTCAACAGATAGATTACAGCAAACAAGTCAACAGATAGATTACAGCAAACAAGACAACAGATAGATTACAGCAAACAAGACAACAGATAGATTACAGCAAACAAGACAACAGATAGATTACAGCAAACAAGACAACAGATAGATTACAGCAAACAAGTCAACAGATAGATTACAGCAAACAAGTCAACAGATAGATTACAGCAAACAAGTCAACAGATAGATTACAGCAAACAAGTCAACAGATAGATTACAGCAAACAAGTCAACAGATAGATTACAGCAAACAAGACAACAGATAGATTACAGCAAACAAGACAACAGATAGATTACAGCAAACAAGTCAACAGATAGATTACAGCAAACAAGTCAACAGATATAGATTACAGCAAACAAGGACAACAGATAGATTACAGCAACAAGACAACAGATAGATTACAGCAAACAAGACACAGATAGATTACAGCAAACAAGTCAACAGATAGATTACAGCAAACAAGACAACAGATAGATTACAGCAAACAGACAACAGATAGATTACAGCAAACAAGTCAACAGAACTTCACAGGAAATATTTCATAACAGGTATGATGAGCGAACATTTTCACATATATCTTGCAGTAAACAAAGGGACATGTCTTAACAAACAATGAAAATACAAATATGTCACAACAAGTAATGTAAACACAGACATGTTGCAATAAACTATGAAAACAAAACAGATATGTTGCAACAAAGAATTAAAAAGCAGATATAGTATAAAAAACAATGAAAGGACAGATACTTTGCAACAAACAATAAAACACAATAAAAATCGACGAAAAAACAGATATGTTGCAATAAACAATGAAAACACAGATATGTTACCCCCCCAAAAAATGAGAAAACAAAAAATTTGCAAAAAATAATGGGAAAAAAGATATGTTGCAACAAACAATGAAAAAAGCAGATATGTTGCAACAAACAATTACATCAGAGATATAGTATAACAAACAAGGAAAAAACACTCGTTTTTTAATTGTTTGTAAAACTATATCTGTGTTTCCAAACAATGTTAAACTATATCTGTGTTTTCAAATAATTAAACTTGTGTTTCCAAACAATGTTAAACTATATCTGTGTTTTCAAATAATATTAAACTATATCTGTCTTTTCAAACAGTGTTAAACTTTATCTGTGTTTTCAAACAATGTTAAACTATATCTGTGTTTTCAAACAAAGGAAAAATGCAAATGTTGCAACAAACAATGAACAACAAACAGATATGTTATAACAAACAATGACAAAACAGGTATGGATAACAAATAATGAAATAAATATATATGTTGCAACAAACAATGCAAAGACAGATACATTATAGCAACCAAAGCAAAGGCATTTCATAAACTATATTTGATGAACAATAAACAATTACTCAAATACATCAAGGCCTGAGCGATTAGGTATCTAACACCTGGGTTATGCAGACAGAAAGACTTTATAGTGACTCTGAGATTACCATAGGGATAACAAACGTTCCACACTGGAACTGTATCAGTGGCAGTGTGAGTTATGTTTAAAAAGTGTCACAGTGGAAAAAACAGACATGTCACAACAAGCACTGAAAAGACAGGAATGTTGCAGTAAACAGTCACTTATAAACAGCTGATAAACAGATATTGCACAGGAAAAAAGTAATGATGAATAGATTAGTTTTAGTAAATAACTATTAATAAACAGCAAAAATGTCTCTAAAAGCTTTTTACAGGCCGAAATAAGATAAATGACTTTCAAGGCAAGATAAGGTCATAATAATTAGATTGCAAACAGGACACAACAGACTGAAACAGTATCTATCATGTAAGTTTAAGAAAGGTTTGTCAGATACATTGTGTTTATGGAAGTAGCTCCATGAAGACCGTGTCTCTTCTACCACACTTACAAAGTTCAGTTTAGTTTAGTCGACTAATCAACATCACGGCACATGGTTGTAACAAAGTGCTCTGTTCTACTTCCTAACTCAAGCCTGAGTCCAGAGAATCTCAGCTCAGTGCATGAACTCTGCAGCACCAGCGAGGATCCTGAAGTACTATGTGTAGTTTTTGCCCTGGGCAGCGTCGTTAGGCTACTTTTTTTCAATTTCCAACTCCCATGGGATCTTTTATGTGTGCAACAATACACACAAGTGTCCGATCTCACTACCCAAGGATCAGGGACAATTTTGTTACCAGAAGTCCACGTGAAAAAATCCTGGTCCTCCAGCACTCGAGGCGGACATCTTACATAAAAGAGGGGGGTGGGGTGGGGGAGAGCGCGCTGAGTGATCTTGAGGTACATACAACAAAAAGTGAAACAAATACTGCTTCAGCCAACTTCCTGCCAGAAAAAAAACTGTATGGGAATGTCATAAGTTGAGCCAAGAACCGACATCACAGCACTGCGGGCATTCTCAAATGCACACTGTCCTCATCTTCAACAACCAAGGAAGAGTCCCAGTACTAATGGTAACAGTTGCAATCTGATTATGTGTCCAGCTGGCCTTTCCTCGGAGTCCTACTTTGGACACACCAGAGACTACATTCAGAATAACCTGAAACTAACTACTACTTTTATTAGAGTCGTTACCATGGAAGTCTTTGTGTCAGCTAGAAAGAAGAAGAAGGAGGAAAAAGAAGAGGAAAATAATCAGACATGTGACATGAAACTGAAAAAAAAAAACCAGCTATGAGGGGGCTTCACATGAAAACTTTAAAAGTGTGATAGAAATTACAATAACCATGCCATTGTCTTGTAATCTGTCACTATTGTTGTTAAGGATGTCAAGAGTTTTCAGCACTTGACATCACGGTGCAAACACACATGGTGATGTCATAAGGACAGTTTAAAGATGGCCACCCCACTTTTGACATACATCAAAGAGGAGTTGCATTCTGTTATCCATTTTTTTATCAGTGAAGGGGTGAAACCTGTAGAAATTCATTAGCAAATGAAGGTCCAGTGGTGATGCATGCCTGTCACTCCAGCAAGTATATGAGTGGAGTAGGAAGTTTCAAAACAGAGTGACTTTTGTGACAGACTGTTTGCGACTGAGTCAGGCACACCGAGTAGTGAGCCCAGAGTTGATTTTTCTTCAGGAATCCAAGCATTTGATCAGTGCCAGAGGACTTGCACTGAACGCTGAGGTGACTACATCGAAAAATGATACATTTGTTCTTTACTTTTTCAGAATATATTCACCCAAAAAACATTTAAGATTTTCATTTGAAGCCTCTTCATGTAATTGTTTTTTTTTTTTTTTTGCATATCCTTTACAGGACATTGCTATCAACACCAGCATCTTTCAGCTGTATGTTGATTTCTTGGCAAGATTACGCACAGTAGTTTGCCATTGCTTTCTGAGCGGCCGGCTCACATATCCCTTAAGTTACCGATGCGATTCGAACCACTGCTGATTCTCACCGTCATCACGTTACCGACAAGAGTATACGTGATTACGGAGAAAAGTCATAACCTCTAAGCCACGAAGCCGGCTCTTCATATAATACAGCAACTATTTAAACAATTGATATGTGGTAGCAAACAGTTAATAATAAAAAGATAAGTCACAGCAAACAGTTAAAACATAACTGGCATACTGCAGCAAGCAG
Organism: Cepaea nemoralis; assembly: GCA_014155875.1. Taxonomy (NCBI): domain Eukaryota; kingdom Metazoa; phylum Mollusca; class Gastropoda; order Stylommatophora; family Helicidae; genus Cepaea; species Cepaea nemoralis. The sequence goes on along the minus strand of JACEFZ010010951.1, from coordinate 827 downwards.
CTATAAGTAAACAGATAAGATAAAGTATAGTCGACGGCAGAGAGTTTAACTGGCATTCTGCAGCAAGCGACAATAAGTAAACAGATAAGATAATGTATAACCAACGGCAAACAGCCAAAATAACTGATATGTCATGGGCTTCAGCTAAAATAGCCGGGCATGTTATGACAAAGTGAAAATAATATCCCCAGTAAAAAAAGTTAGTTGCATGTCCTTTATAGAACCTTGCAATCAACCCCAGCATTTATTTGCTGTTTGTGATGTCTAGGCAAAATTATGGAAGCAAATAAAATTGTGAAATGCAACGGAAAACCTCTGTGGTGACACTGAACCAGGTATGTCTGGACTGTGAGACTGCGTTCACTGACTCTCAGCCACAGATGCTGACATCCCCAATAAATGCTATATTATAAATAATATACTGTCTGTGTATTCATGATTAAAATTTTATATATTGAATTACACATTTCACGGTTTTCTTATTATGTGTTCACAGATGAAGGCAATCTACTGAAATATCATGTAAAGTATTGCCATGTTTACATTTGAAATTAATCTGTTTATAGTCCATGCCATGGTGGTCCGCAGTAAGAACTGGAATGTTTATAGTAAAACATAGGGCAATTACGTTCTTCCTTACCAACCACCATTGTTTGCAATATAGTCTATCCTGAGGTACTTTAACTCTTTTCACTACCAAACAAAAAATGGGCTGTGACCAAACAGACATTTATGGCAGAAAATTGGAACTAGGGTGTGTTACAATAATGCTTTTTAAAATGGTTAAGGTGGTAGAAGACCTATTGTATTACATACAAATAAAGAGG
>JACEFZ010010950.1:90000-111713 GCA_014155875.1 Cepaea nemoralis | reverse complement strand
TTTAAGGGGAATCATATATTATTGCTTATTGCACATTTTTCACGCGTCTATAATGCATATATTAACTCTGTTGTTGTCATTGTAGTCTAGATTAGCTTTAGTCTGACCATGAAGGAGAAGGCGGAGAAATTTCAATTTTCTCCTCCTACTCCTTCATGGTCAGGCTAAAGTCTTATGAGAAGCCCTTTGTATGATTGAAGTAATGAATGAGAGCAGAAAGATAAGCAAGCAGAATTTCAGACGAGCCTGTGTGCCCAATTCTTATTCTCTTGAAAATACAGTTTCTTCGTTTATTCATTCGCTCGTTCGTTCGTTCGCTGAAATTATATGTAGGGTTGCACTAGCCACAAGGGCATTTCACACGAAAGAATCATCTTTAAATTAAAGTATTATAAATATTGAGCTATGGCCAAGAATAATCACCCTGCAATATCTGGTATGAATCATAAAAGGTTCTGAAACATAGACTGCAATTAAAACAGAAAAGCTGGAAAGTATTTAATCTCTGATTATGTTGGAATGCTATCACAGAAAGCAAAGAGTGAGCTTAAAAAAGATACATTAAGCAAATTCTTAATGTCATGTGGGAAAATATGCAACTATCACTGGTATCTGGGCGGACATGGCTTCTGTAAAAGCACAAGACTCAGGGACCGATATGTAGGACGGTGGAAACAGGACATTGCAGACAGCTTGGAAATGAGGGTGTAGGACGGTGTAAACAGGACCTTGTACAATGAGCTTCTCTTAAGTCTTTGGCCTAACCATGAAGGAGTAGGCGGAGAAAATTGAAATTTGGCACATGTATAGCTCATTCAATTCGTAATGGACATATGAATTATGAATTTCCCACCTCAACTGGTTTTCCCGATATGGTGCATGGCACAACACACCCTATTGACCAGATCTGCACATCCAACCATTTGTCAGAATAATGGAGAAATCAGACGCCAGGACTGTGATAAAATTCTTGATGTTACAGGGTAAAACACCTACAGAAATACACAGGGATGTGGGGCCAGTGTTTGAGGAAGTCTGTCCTTCGCATGCTTCTGTAAAATATTGATGTTTGCAGTTTAAATATGGCCGTTCCCAAGTTGCTGATCTGCCAAGATCAGGACGACAGTCCTCAGAGTGCAATGATGCAGATGCTGCAAAAGTGAAGAAAATCATAGACCAGGATAGGAAAATGACAATTGCAGAGATATCAGGTTCGGCAAAACTGAGTAAGAGTACAGTTTTTAGAATTTTACACAACAGTTGAAACATGAGAAAAGTGTGTGTCCCGCGCCTGCTGACATGTGAACAGAAACAAACACGGGTTGATTGCTGTGACCAGTTGCTCAACATGTGGCGGTCGAAAAACATATAAAAGACAATGGGGACGGTAGATGTGACTTTGGTAGATTCACCAAATCGTAAAAAAAAAAAACAGCTGAAAGGACATCGTCTTGACAGTGACGAAGATGTCATACTGGCTTATGATAACTGGTTTAGTTCGAAAAATAGGTTATTTTATTCTGAAGGTCTTTTCAAGGTCACACAGAGATGGCAGAAATGCATAAATTCAGGTGTTGGCTACATTGAGAAGAAATAAGCACTGTGCCAAATTTCAGTTTTCTCCGCCTACTCCTTCATGGTTATGAGAAGCCCCTTTTAGATACCTTGGGAATGAGGGCGTAGAACGGTGAAACAGGACATTGCAGATACCTTGGGCACGAGGGTGTAGGACACAGGAGAGCTGCCAGGGAACCGAGACATGTTTGACCAGGCAATGATTCCAGCGATGACCTTCAAAAACCTGCCTGGTGATACTGAGTGAACAATATTTAAAATCGCCAGTAGTCTTGATTTCATCACAGCGTAGAACGTCGTCATCATGATGGCCATACCGATAACCGTGCGTGGACAATTGCCGCGTTCTCACAGGATTACCAGTCTTCGATCAGCTCCATGTTATTGTAACGGTTATGCTATGTTGCCAAGCCATGTAAGTCTTTCTGTTTCTCTTTCCCCATCATTCTTGCCAGTTGTCACAAGGTTTGCCAGTCTATTTATCCATAATGTGTCCTACATATTTTGTCTATCTACGTCTAATTTATCTTATGAATTTACTGTCATCGATTGTTTGTTGTAGCACTTGTGCATTAGACTTTCTGATCTTCCATGATATTTTGATCGTAAACTGATTAGAGTCATTAGACGTAGACAGTCAACAATTTTTGGGCATGTTATGAGAAGAAGTGACTAGGAGAACTTGGTGACAACTGGCAAGATCGTAGGGAAGAGACCAAGGGGAAGATCTAGAAGTAAATACCTGGATGGTTTGGCCACGTTGTATGGTCGAGACAGGAACATGGAGCTGATCCACGACTCTGGTGATCGAGTGAGATGGCAGAACATGACCGACCACGCTTACTGGCATGGCACATGATGGATGGATGGATGATATTTTGTGCATTTTCCTCAGAAACCACATTTCTATGCTATTATATGTTTTCCACCGGTCTCCCTGGCCAACGGGTTAACGACATCGTTCGTAATCGCGTATATCCACTTGGGGGAAAACAGCAGCAGCGAGAATCGGCAGCGGTTCGCATTGCGCTTGTAACTTTCGTGGGTATGTGAGCCGGACGTTCAGAAAGCAATGGCAAACTACTGAACGATAAACTTGCGTAGTACATCAACAGCTGCTGAAAAATGCTGGTGTTGACGGCAACGTCCTGTAAAGGATATGCAACATTAAAAAAGAAAATAAAGATGGTTTCCAGCTTGTCCGCTTTTTGTCCATGTTTCACATCCATATAACAGATTAAGTTCTATATTGCACTGCATCGATATTTGTTCTCATTGCAATTCACATATATTAATTGGTCCGTATGTTTTCTTTTTGCCGTACCACTTTTGTGTTATAATCTCCACAAGAAGATTCAGAGATCGTTGTACTTTTTCAAATGTTTAAGAATATTTCCATGTATCCTTATATTATATGATACGTTGTGGTACGTTTATGTCTCATAGACGACCATAATCTCTGTTTTCTTACACTGTAATGCTAACCCTAGTTGCTCATTGTGCACAATAACAGCATCTACTAAATACTGCAGATCCTGTATTTATAAAAAATCTGCAATAAACGTTTTATCAACTGCATATTTTACGATGTTTATGCACGTGTCCGTGTATGTCTGTGTGCGTGTGCACGCACGTATATGTGTGTGCGTGTGCACGCGCGTATATGTGTGTGTGTGTGTGGAATGTGAAAGAATCTATTCTAGTATAACCCTATAGGAATACAAACTAAACTGCACTTGTGAACACCAGACTGACGTCACCCAGAAATCACATTTGAACAGCCCATGTTTAATGAAGGCAAACACATTCACATTACATTTTGATTTAAATAGTTCTCTCTTTTTCTCACACACTAATACTGTTTGGAATACCTGATCACATGATAAGCTATAGCACTAACATATTAATCATAACTGTGACTAACAATAGGCAGGACAACTGTTCATTCAGTCTCACCAGGTGAAACATGGTACGGAGGGCTGTATGGTCCATAACATATGGACGTAGCGGCATATGTCTAATACAGATAGGGTTAGAATATGGACATTTGCTTTATACCCTACAAATGGGACAGGAAACTGGACATTTATATTATATCTTACAACTGGGACTGGAATCTGGACATTTACTTTATATGTTACAGCTGGGACTGGAAAGTGGACATATACTTTATATTACAGCGGGGACTGGAATCTGGACATTTACTTTATATGTTAGAGCTGGGACTGGAATCTGGACATTTACTTTATATGTTAGAGCTGGGACTGGAATCTGGACATTTACTTTATATGTTACAGCTGGGACTGGAATCTGGACATTTACTTTATATGTTACAACAGGGACTGGAATCTGGACATTTACTTTATATGTTACAAATGGGACTGGAATCTGGGCATTTAATTTATATGTTACAACAGGGACTGGAATCTGGACATTTACTTTATACGTTACAGATTGGACTGAAATCTGGACATTTACTTTATATATTACAACGGGGACTAGAATCTGGACATTTACTTTATATGTTACAGATGGGACTGGAATCTGGACATTCACTTTATATGTTACAATTGGGACTGGAATCTGGACATTTACTTTATATGTTACAACTGGGACTGGAATCTGGACATTTACTTTATATGTTAAAGCTGAGACTGGAATCTGGACATTTACTTTATATGTTAAAGCTGAGACTGGAATCTGAACAATTACTTTATATGTTACAGCTGGGACTGGAATCTGGACATTTACTTTATATGTTACAGCTGGGACTGGAATCTGGACATTTGCTTTATATGTTACAACTTGGTCCGGAAAGTGGACACATACTTTATATGTACAGCAGGGACTGGAAAGTCGACATCTAATTATATGCTACAGCGGCGACTGGAAAGTGGACATTTACTGTATATGCTACAGCTGGGACTCTTCACAGTACACGTGTGTTGGGGCTTTGCTTCTAGCCCAGGACCCGTCGAACTTCACAACTGTCTTTCAATAACACTCCCCTGGTTCAAGCATTCTCCCTGATTCCGTCCTGACTCTCTTCAAGTAATCCCCACAAGCTTATCAGCCCCACTCATACGATCCGACTAAGACAGGATAATGATAAGATATAATACCGATAAGAGGGGATACTGATAAAAAAGGATACTTATAAGACAGTATCATTAAAGGTATTCTAGGAATGTATCTGTAACATGTCAGATCCTATAGTTATTGCCAAATAGTGTATCTGTAATATTTCAGATCATATAGTGATTGCCAAATAGTGTATCTGTAATATTTCAGATCATATAGTGATTGCCAAATAGTGTATCCGTAACATTTCAGATCATATAGTGATTGCCAAATAATGTATCTGTAACATTTCAGATCATATAGTGATTGCCAAATAGTGTATCTATAACATTTCAGATCATATAGTGATTGCCAAATAGTGTATCTATAACATGTCAGATCATATAGTGATTGCCAAATAGTGTATCTGTAACATTTCAGATCATATAGTGATTGCCAAATAGTGTATCTGTAACATGTCAGATCATATAGTGATTGCCAAATAATGTATCTGTAACATTTCAGATCATATAGTGATTGCCAAATAATGTATTTGTAACATTTCAGATCATATAGTGATTGCCAAATAGTGTATCTATAACATGTCAGATCATATAGTGATTGCCAAATAGTGTATCTATAACATGTCAGATCATATAGTGATTGCCAAATAGTGTATCTGTAACATGTCAGATCATATAGTGATTGCCAAATAGTGTATCTGTAACATGTCAGATCATATAGTGATTGCCAAATAGTGTATCTGTAACATGTCAGATCATATAGTGATTGCCAAATAGTGTATTTGTAACATTTCAGATCCTATAGTGATTGCCAAATAGTGTATCTGTAACATTTCAGATCATATAGTGATTGCCAAATAGTGTATCTGTAACATTTCAGATCATATAGTGATTGCCAAATAGTCCGTAACTCACATCCTTTGTTTCTGTTAGCTAGTTTTGAACTCAAGCGTAGTCCATACACATGCCTCTCATTCTAATGCACCGGCCTAATTTTTGCATGTGGATTAGTTGTCCCTATTACCATTGTCCCTAACTTTCAGGTTAACCCACTCCGACTTCAGAGGTACTTGTAATTTATGTCCCCAAACCAAGGACGAGAAGTCGACATTTTAGTCCAAATAACCGGTGACGGGTCTTAAACCGCTACCTCGGCATCAGCACACCGGATATTTAAGAACTAGCGCTCTTATCCATTCGGCCATGCATACCTCTTCACATCCTAATGTTATCACAGGAAGATGCGTGGTCTTCACTGGTTAAATGCCATGATTAATCGTTTTAAGCGACTTCCTGCATTTGCCATGAGATTATATACAGTAGTTTTCCCTACACTACCCCCTTTAATTTGATATATCATACAACATCCCTACTACCATATTAACAGCTTCTAAGCCACAGGCCACATACAAATAGATAATATGACCATTAAAAAACGGAAACATACAAATACCTGGGCACAATCTTCAACTGCCCCAACATCATAAGGGAAGAAATACAAACTAGAATCAATTCTGGAAATAAGATATACTATGCACTACAACATCTACTAACATCAAATACGCTATCTCGTAACACCAAAATCACAATATACAAAACACTGATCAGACCAATTGTGCTGTATGGCTCTGAAACCTGGAGTACAACGAAAGGAGACGAAGCCTTGTTACAAACCTTTGAGAACAAAGTTTTAAGACGCATCTTTGGACCCATTAGGGATAGACAATGTGGAGAGTGGAAAAAAAGAAGTAACAAAGACATTTATGATCTGTTTAAGTCCCCGCTAATCACTGGTATCATGAAGGCTAATAGACTACAATGGCTGGGGCATATAGAAAGAATGGAAGATAATAGGGGAAACAAAACTCGCTTACACTCAGGAAATAAATGACCGTAGACCCGAGGTAGACCAAGAAGATAGAGGAGAGATAATATATATATACAGACCTACAAGCACTAGGAATCAAGGACTGGCAAGAGAAGGTCAACCAGAGAGACGAATGGAGACGGATTGTATCTGCAGCAAAGAACCTCAATGGCTCGGAACGCTGAAGAAGAAGAAGTCACAGGTGTGACACACCCCTACTTCCCATTTTTGTGTGGTATAGACCCACTGTTTGTTTGGCACTGCATGTGTTAACCAGCCTTCCATGACCCAAATCATATGTCTTCCTTTCGTCAATTCTCCGTGCTTCACGACTAATGTCTTCCACGTCAGTACACCAGTATGCTCATGACCTGACCAGAAGGCTGCCTAAGCTCTTAACTGATTCATTGCCACACAAAATAATAGGCTAGGACCAAACATATGTACGCAATCAAATGAACACGTATTATAATGTAACTTTCCGTTCACCGAGTATTGAAACAAGCGGAAGAAACAGCGAAACAAAACAAATAACACCATGACCCTGGTATGGCGATATATCGTCCTTCTGTCTAAATCCGAGGTCACATTTGGTGGTGTATTTTTCATTGAATCTGAATCAGTTCAAGAGAAGCCATGTCAAGTTAGGTCTTTATAAAACCGCCATTTTAGTCTGAGACGTGGGAAATGATGGACTCATCGTCTGCCAGTTCGCTTTCCGATTCTAGTTCATAATATATAGAATTATCTGTGGACGGGTCCACCAGTTGTTGTAGGCTATAGACCGTCGACGGCTCATTCTTATCTGAGGGAATGAAACGCTTGTCTTGGGGTTGTCCTGAACTACCAATACTGGTTTCGTTTATGGTAATTTTAGTTTCTGAATTTGCCGAAGAAACACTTTCAGATAGTTCAGTCTCATTTATAGTGTTCTCTTTACTGGTGTCGTTTCTGGGTTGTGTGTCGTACTTCTGAGACACAAGATGTACATGAACGTAGGGGGTATGTCGGGCACTTGAATATTTCCAAGTTGTTGTATAGCTGAGTGCTTGTATTATTGCTGTGCTCAAATCTGGCTGATATGTCGGGGCTGATCTCGTCATCGTTGATTTCTTTTTCTAATTCATAATAAATATGATCGTCTGCTTGTCGTTTTCCACTGCGACGACAAGCGACGTCTTCCGGAATCCTGGTCAAGCGGGACAATGGATGGTTAGCGTCAAATGTACACGTTGTTACGTCACGATGTGGTTCTTGAATGGCCGACTCAATTCTTCGACATGAAGAAGGGAACACATCACATATCTCAACCGGTGTGTTTGAGGTTTCCAAACATGGCTTCACATCGTTCACAAATTCATTCGATATTTGATTGGCTAATATCGTTGAGCAGTAGTATAGTGAGCCCTGTGTTGGTATGCGGCTGGGTAGGGGGTTGCCAAGAATGCTGTATTCGTTTACTGTATGTGTACTTTGCTCACCCAGCGTGCTGTAGATGTCTTTCTGTATTCTAGAATCAACGATATGAAAACAAGGATCTACTATAGACTTAGAAAACGGCTGTTGTGTAGAGCCTGATACCACTGTTGGAGTTGAATGGTAGCAGCTTGGAAGCTCCGAATTGTGATTATTGCTATAACGTATACTTGTGCACAAGTAACTCAGAGCTGCTTCAGTATTTTGAGGTAACACGTTGTGTCCAACTTCCCGTTCTGCTTCAGCTGTGCTGTAAACACGAGATGCATCGCTTTCTGTCACACTGGTCTGGCCACAACTTGCAGTTTTCTGTCTCTGTTTAAAGCTACTTCTGCCATGAGGTAGCACTCCGTGGTGAATAATTGGCAATGGAAAAGTATCAATGTCTTCATAGTCCGACTCAGAGATCGCACACCCGTTACGAGAACTACTACAATCTGCGGGACTGCAGATTTCACGACTGAGTTCTAGGTCTTTCACAAAGTTTCTTTTGTTTTCGTTGTATTTTTTCTGAGTTATCAACATGGGATTTTCGAGAATTATATTACCGCTCCGCGATGCAGATTCTCTGCTGTTATCAGTATTCACATATTCGTTTAGATTACGGAAACAGGTTATGTTACCAACATTTTTTATCTTGTCTTTAAGTGAATGTGATGATTTACGGTCACTGTTTTCGGCTTTATTCTTGTGCCACACAGCCGTTAATTTGTCAGCCTGAACACTCACACACGACTCAGAATCCATCACTGTGTAATTAACGTAATGATCATCAATACCCGGATGCTGCTTGCGAGATGCCGAGTGACCGCCTGGCATCTCTAGATGATATTCGTTAAAAGAAGGAGCTGGGCTAATAGTTAGCGTCTGCTGTTGAGTACTGCTCTTGGTCTCTGCGCGTAGCCTCCTTCTAAGACATAACACCAAAGCAATAATGGTGCAAACGATGAGAAAAACGCAAACCGTGACAACACCGCTGACTAAACCTGTATTTACTTTTTCCATTGTCAGTTTAGGATAGGTTGTATACGTTTACGTATCGCTGATATACTTGCCCAGGGCTGTCTAACGTATCTCCTATAGGGCGGTCAACACCAAGTAATTAAGTGTTTGTGTATTGGTCACAATAGGTGTCAGCTCACGTCAAACTCAGACACGCTGTCAGAAATCACACGTTATGTTACCAACGTTTTGGTACACACTGTTTACTTGAAGCTGCACACAACGATAAGCTGGGCTCCAACGTTAACTTCTCGTGTAGAAAGACGGTGAGCTGAGTCCAGATCCTACATCACAACACTCGGCACATTCACATACGCGCCCGTCCTCAACTTCAACAGCAAGAGACAAGTCCCAATACTAATGTCACCAATCGCAGTCTGATTATGTGTTCATTTGTCCTCTACTAGAGGCACCGAGTGGCGGCAAGGATGGTTTATCTACTCCTCCGCACTGTACAAACGACCCCAAGGGGGTAAACGTAACTTTTGCCTCTTAAATCACAACACAGCCAGTACGGGTTGGGTGTGACTGGGACGTCCTGCAAAGAAAATTAGATTTTTCATGATTGAAGCAATGGCAGTGACACTATTGAAGACTAAAGGAAAACACGGGAATCAGTGCAGAAATATATAGGATTGAATCGAGCGGCACAAGGCCGACAGAATGACCAGGGATATTCAGGAACAGCCCAAAGTCCAGATGCTACTGATGATCATGATATTGATGATGATGAGGATGATGTTCTTGTCAGATCGTCTTCATTGTCATCAACATATGACGTGAATGACCCATGTTCAGATTGTCAATCGAACGCCTTTATCTAGGACTGTTGTTAACTTCTTCAGACGAAACATATGTGCAGCTTAAATTACGCTGGATGACTAAAGACGGGTAGTTAGAGTGCAAAAGCTTGGATGAAGATTGAGGTAATCAGAAAATAGCACCATACCAAGCGAACAAGGACGTTCGTGTGTCAAATCCTAAAAGAAAAGATATTTTCGAGACTAATGTAGTGTTGTTTTGATGCTCTTACTGACTGTGCAATTGTCTACACTGTTGGAGTAGATAGAAGCACGACCTTCCAGTTGTCAAGTTACACACACTCGTGCTTGTCCGACTGTCCCCCACTGCTGGAGGACATAGAAACATGTCTTTCCAATTGTCAAGTTACACACACTGCTGTAATAGACAGTAGCAGGACTTTTTAACTGTCAGTTTGTATTTACTGATGCCGGGCCGATTATCTAAACTACTGTAGTAGATAGTAATCATAATAATACTTCTGACGGCACCAAGTCCAAAACTGCCGCCTTTGAATTGTTTGCTAGTGTAGGCAAGATCTCAAATTCTCTCATCTCTGTTCAGGCGCTGAAATACGAAAATTGATGTGTTGTTGTAAACCAGTAAATCAGACAGAAATGTCATTTCATTTACAATCCCTGTTCTTGTACCTAGAGTGTAGACTGCGAATGTTCATAGAATGTTACTAGAATTGTTTATAACAATGGCAAACTACTGAACGTAAATTTGCTAAGAGATCACGAGCAGTCAAACTATACTGGGGTTGACAGCTACGTCCTGTAAAGGGCATGCAACTAACCTATAACTACATAGATCGCATATTACTAGCGTTTATGTATGTTTTAAATGATACTGAAATTGTTTATAACCACAGATATCGCATATTACTAGCGTGTAAGTATATGTGCCAACTGTTATTTGTCAACGCAGCTGAAGTTTCTTATCTGTTTTAAAAATTGTCGAGGTGTAGTTGGTGTTAGCAGCATAGGAAAACAACATAAGAGCACGAAGTATAGGGCAGCTAAACAAAATATAGTTACCTAAAAGAAATGATATTACGGTGACAAGCCTTCATCAGTAAACAAATGCAAGAAAGCACAAACAAGCATAAATCACAGAGAAAACTCTGCAGAGACTACTTAGAACACTGAAAACAGGCTGTTCTTATGAGATCTCAATATATTATTTACTTAGAACACTGAAAACAGGCTGTTCTTATGAGATCTCAATATATTATTTACTTAGAACGGATACAGGTTGTAACTCCCCCCCCCCTCTCTCTCTCTCTCTCTCTCTCTCTCTCTCTCTCTCTCTCTCTCTCTCTCTCTCTCTCTCTCTCTCTCTCTCTCTCTCTCTCTCTCTCTCTCTCTCTCTCTCTCTCTCCCTCCCTCTCCCTTTTTAATAATACAAATAATAATAATAATAACAAAACCGTAATATAACAGCCAGTCCCATTTTGGTAGGCCAGTATATTCCACATAACTAGTAACAAGTGTCACACTATTATCTAATATTATTGAGTCGTGTAGTATTGATGTTCGCATTTTGCCCATGCCTTTATAATGCATATCTTTTATATTGTTGCTGTTCTCTGATAGCCTTGAATGATGTGTGAATGAAATAATGTACGAAAGAGAGTGATAGAAGGGCAGTATGTTAGACGGGCCTGCGTGCCCAATTCTTAACCCTTTGAAAATAAAGTTTGTTCGTTCGTTCGTTCGTTCCCTCTCTTAATTACATGCTCTCTACAGGACGTTGTGATCAACCCCAACTCCAGGTTAATTTTATAAGAAAGTTCAGCAGTTTGCCATTACTTTCTGATCGAGAAGTCAACGTCTAAGTTTAAATGGCAAGTGTAAAGGTTCCACTGCCAGCCGCGTCTTCAGCGCACAAGAAGTTTCAGAGCTAAAGCGCATTTATTCCTTTGGCTACATCAAATGCTTCACTGACATTAGTAGACAATATTTTCACTCACATACGCCCGGCCCTAGTTTGTCAAGCGAAGTAAGATCGTCTCCTTCTTCTGCTGCACTACATTCCCCCATTGGGACATAGGCCGTTAACCAGAGTTGTTCAGTTGAGGTAAGAAACGACATCACTGCACTCAGGATATTCCCACACGCGCTCTGTAGCCTTGTTCAACAGCCAGCGAAGAATCATACTGCAAATTGTTCCAACTGCCATCTGATTGCAAGTTCTCCTGGTCTTCCTTATCAGTTTTGAGATTCCTTCAGAGCCCCTGCCGACCTCGCGTCATATCATTCGCTTCAGGGACGCAGAGGTGTTTCCAAGGCACCAGGTCTGAGTTCTATACTGACCAAGACATATTGACTCATCCTCGCCGAGCGTCCTGGGCAGAAGGTCCCTTCAGGGTCCTGGCTAAAGCCAGTAGGATCGTTGATTTCTCCGAAGTCGGAGAGTGTCTGATTGTACGGCGATGAACCACCAGTCTGCACACCAATAAGCCAGACATGGGACAACGGAACCTCACGCAGACCTCAGGTCCTGTATGACATCACACTGATGTTGGACAACAGGATGTCTTCATCCCACATACAGGACTTCACGCTGGAGTTTACAGCCAGCTAACACAAGCAAGCAAGCAAGTATTCTCTTCACATACATGTTCTCAGCCTGTTCCACCGCTTTCTCAGCCTGGTCCCATAGACACCTGATCACCTCTCCCTTGTACATCGGTAATCTACCAGCGAAAGGTGCATTCGTGCCAGCCTGTCAGCCCGTTCATTCCCCCACACCCCCGCATGACCAGGGCAGAAAATTCATACAATTCTCACACTGTTTGACCTCTGAAGCGAGGCAAGGTATTCATAATCAAACCACGCCAAACCGTCCCTATCGTTTGCTATGTCCTGCAGCTCCCCCTATGACCGCCCTCTCTGTCTGCAATTCTCTTCTCTGTGTGTTTGTGTGTGTGTTTTTGTTTTGTTGGTCTCCCGCTAATTCATTTGGCTTATGGATTCCAGATTTCCAGACAAGAGAGTGTCCACTTATATTGTTTCCAGGTTTCTCAATGTGGGTCCTATCCACCGCCAGTGTCTTTCCCTTACCTCTTGGTTCACTGGGATTTATTTAGTTCTTATTCTTTCAGCTACTTCTTTGCGTACATTAGTAGACAATTCACTCCCCATATCTCCTGCAGCTCCTTCTATAACCTCCCAATATTCTCCCGTCTCCGTGGCGATGAGGTTACAGACGCGGTTCGTGATCCCACATATACGCGTTCAAAACACAGCTGCGCGCGATTTGGCAGCAGTCCATGTTGCGCTAGTTGTTTACGAAATGGTATGGGTGCCGGTCGTTCAGAAAGCAATGGTAAACTACTGAACGTAAACTTGCCAACACATCAACAACTGCAAAAAACGCTGGTGTTGACTGCAATCGTCCTCTAAAGGATGTGCAACTTTATTTGTAGATTCTCTTTTCCGTGAAATTTAAGTCTCCAACTTTGTGGTTTGCCTTGCGGGTTTTGTTCTCAGCTCCTGATTCAATAGAATGTTGTAATTTCTTATCCTTTCCGCGACATTGACTGCTTTACTTACATTCACCATCATCATGTACCGTGCCGCTAAGCTTGGACGGTCATGTTTTACCATCTCACTCTATCTCCAGAGTCGTGGATCAGCTCCGTGTTCCTGTCTCGACCATGCCACGTGGCCAATCCATCCAAGTATTTACTTCTCTGCCTTCCCCTTGTTCTTTTCCTCTCAATCCTGCCAGGTGTCATCAAGTTCTCTAGTTTATTTCTTCTCATAACGTGCCCATAAATGTTGGCTCTCTACGTCTAATTGCTCCAATTAGTTTACTGTTTTCATTTGTTTCTTGTAGGACTTGCTTATTGGCGTTTCTATCTGTCTACAGTATTCTGTGCATTTTCCTCAGAAACCACATTTCCACAGCTATTAGATGTCTTTCAGCTTGTCTGCTTATTGTCCACGTTTCACACCCTTACAAACGTCTAGGTTCTATGTAGCATAATAAGGATCTTTCCCATAATCTGACAATGCATATAAAATCTGATATTTTTCTATTATGATTTTGACATCTTAAGTTTTTAGGCAACCCGTTGATATGTGTGATCTTTCGTTAGTGATTCATGAATTCTTTTGTGCATTAATTGAAAATCACTTACACTAATAGTCCATAGTTATGCTTACAAACGTCGGGCAATTGTTTTACTAAAGCGAAGTGAGCACTGGTTGTACTTACTATAAATTAGTAACCGACTTACCTGAGAGAGACAAACGCCTTCAGAACAATGATTCTTATAAAATCTGCGCTTCTCTTCCACAGGTTGTAATTGTCTTAACATCAAACGATGTTGAAAACAGTAAAAAATATTGTTGTAAGGAGACAGCACTATAAAGAAACGATTAGAACCGCAATCCTTATATCTGCTCTATCTGCCACATGTTGCAATCGTCTTAAAATCATATGCTGCTACAAACAGTAACACATATTGCTGCAAGCAGACAGTACCATAAAGAAACGGTTACAACTACGATCCTTATATCTGATAGGGTTTCTCACATGCGATAATTGTTTTAATATCAAACACTGTTATAGGCACTAACATTTCTGACTGCACATGATCAGAAATAGTTTATAAAACTGCCACTTGGCAATCCCTGATTCAACATTTTAAGAAACCAGGAAGACGGAATAACAGGAGGGCAAAACCCGGCAACAGAAAGGAATGAAGTATTTGGTTTCTGTTTAACAGGAAGTAAACGTTGGGAATGAATTTAAGCGACACTAAAAGGTGTGAGAGAATTTACTTTGTGTTAGTTTGTTGAGATGAAATGCCCGAGAAGAACTGCCACCTCTGAGAACGTGTCAGAAATGATATTATCAGACAAACAATGGGATCAACACCTTGTGCCACATATAATGAACGTCAGAAGATCAACAACAGGCTTTTTTTTCTAGACAATTGTAGTTCAGTAGTTTGCCACCGCTTTCTGAACGAGAAGTCGACAATCCAAATGACTGGTGTAGGGAATTAACCCACTACCTCGCCATCAACGCACAAGAAGTGTTCTTCCAAGCTGAGTCTGTCCGGGTAGCATGTACCACACAATGATAGATACCTTATATACTAGTTCGTGTTTTAAATAGAAATGTAGACGCGACACACGAACTGGAAGAACACTGCCCTGGAGCACTTTCAGAACACAATGAGAGCACAATGCGAGCTCAATGAGAGCACTATGAGAGCACCATAAGAGCACCATGAGAGCACTATGAGAGTGCTATGAGCGCAATATGAGAGCATCATGAGAGCACAGGAGGGAGGTTGTTAACGGGTTAACCAAAACCAACTTTTAGTGTGGAGAGCAAGTCACCAGACTGCTGAACACATTATATGATACAGGAGATATACCTCCTGAATTATGTAACTCTGTATTTATTGCAATCCCAAAGAAATCAGGAACCTTGGAATGTGATCAACATAGAACAATTAGTATCTTGAGTCACATCACAAAGATTTTGCTAAGAATTATCA
Organism: Cepaea nemoralis; assembly: GCA_014155875.1. Classification (NCBI taxonomy): domain Eukaryota; kingdom Metazoa; phylum Mollusca; class Gastropoda; order Stylommatophora; family Helicidae; genus Cepaea; species Cepaea nemoralis. The sequence goes on along the minus strand of JACEFZ010010950.1, from coordinate 96,385 downwards.
TGCAAAGAGTGAGGAAGAAGATACAACCTGAAATAGGGGAAGAACAATGTCGGTTTGTAGAAGGAAAGGGTACAGTAAATGCTGTGTATATGCTGCGAACAGTTATTGAACGTGCTATAGAAGTAAACAAGGATATACATCTTTGCTTTATTGACTATACAAAGGCTTTTGATAGAGTTAGACATGTCAACATGGTGGATATGCTTGCAGATCTACAAATTGATGGGAAAGACATTAGACTTATAAAAAACATATATTGGAAACAACAAGCTGCAATAAGGATTGATAATGAAGTGGGGCAGTATCAGCCAATTAAGAGAGGTGTTAGGCAGGGATGTGTGATGTCTCCAGATCTGTTTTCCCAATACAGTGAAAATATTTTCAGAAATGTAGAGAATATAAATGGAATCAACATTGGTGGAAGAAACATCAATAACATTAGATATGCAGATGATACAGTATTAATTGCAGACAATGCGCAGGACCTGCAACAATTAAGTAGATGCGGTTGTTGTACACAGTGAGCAACTGGGGTTAGAATTAAATTGCAAAAAGACTCAGGTTATGGTCCGTCACTAGGAAGAAAGAAGTGCCACAATGTAATATACAAGTAAATGGAAATATTCTTCAACAAGTGAATCGGTACAATTATCTTGGAACAGTCATAACATCTGATGGGAGATGCCTTGAAGAGATTAGAACAAGAATCGCCATGGCGAAAGTAGCCTTTAGCAAGATGAAAAACATTCTGACCAATAAAAAGATGTCAATTGAAACGAGAAAAAGAGTGTTGAGGGGATACATAGAGCCTGTTCTTTTATATGGATGTGAAACTTGGACAATGAGCAGTCAAGCTGAAAAACATCTGATGGCTGCAGAAATGTGGTTTCTGAGGAAAATGCAAAGAATACCATGGACAGACAGAAAAACCAATGACCAAGTACTACAGGAGACAAATGAACATCGTAAGCTGATTGAGAGAATTAGACGTAGACAGTCAAAATTTTTTGGACATGTTATGAGAAGAAATGGATTGGAGAACTTGGTGACAACTGGCAAGATCGAAGGGAACAGACCAATAAGAAGACCGAGAGGATAATACCTGGATGGCTTGGCCACATGGCATGGACGGGACAGGAACACTGAGCTGATCCACGACACTGGTGATCGAGTGAAATGCCGAGTCGTGACCGCCCACGCTTTCCGGCATGGCACATGATTGATTGAATGGGACTGGATGATGAAGATGAAAGTGACGGTGATAATGATGATACTGTACTGGGCTAACCAACAGTAAATATCAGCTTGTGCGGTGTATTGAACGGGTATAATACTTTTGAATTATTACTCTCATATTTCAAATACAACCACCATCACTACTACTACTACTACTACTACTACTACTACTACTACTACTACTACTACTACTACTACTACTACTACTACTACTACTACTACTACTACTACTACTACTACTACTACTACTACTACTGCTGCTGCTACTACTACTACTACTACTACTACTACTACTACTACTATTACTACTACTGCTACTACTACTACTACTATTACTACTACTGCTACTACTACTACTACTACTACTACTACTACTACTACTACTGCTACTACTACTACTATTACTACTACTGCTACTACTACTACTATTACTGCTACTACTACTACTACTACTACTACTACTACTACTACTACTACTACTACTACTACTACTACTACTACTGCAACGACTACTACTACTACTACTACTACTACTACTACTACTACTACTACTACTGCTACTACTACTACTACTACTGCTACTACTACTACTACTACTATTACTACTACTGCTACTACTACTACTACTACTACTACTACTACTACTACTACTACTACTACTACTAGCTACTACTAAAACTACAACCCCACTAATTAGTCAAACAAATACTGACCATTCCTGTTTTTTGAGAATCTGAAAACTTTGATACTTCGATACATTCTAAATCGTATTGTTACACAATCACACTCGCATATTTCTCTTGGACTATTTTTTTTTTAAAAAGCCAGTTATCGATAAGTATGTATTCCTTGCTTCAGTTGTTACTATTTTTCGTTTTTTTTTTTTTTTTTGCCATCCCCTTGCACTTCCCCAAATTTAACAAATTTCTAGCTATGCCTTCCGTTTTTTTTTTAAAACATCAATTACCGGGAAATTCCGAAAATTCAGTTGGCGCGGGAATTTCACCGATCTTGACTTTCCGGGTTTTTTGTGCAGGATATAATTTTTTATTGTCCAGAGGAAAAAAAAGAGAGAAAAAAAGTTAGCATATTTTTGGCGGGTTTTTTGCTAACTCTTTTATCCCCCTGAGGGGTAGCAGAAATGGCCCAAAGAAGGACATCGCGATGACAAGTCAGGGATGTCTGACATTCAAAGAGGCTAATTACACAGTGACTCTCCCAAAGGGTTGCTAGATGCCTCAATGGTCATTTATGAGATCTTCATCAAAAGGTTGACCAAGCCCAAAATGGGTACAAGACAAAAAGGGTACTGGTGTAATTTTTTAAATTTTTTGACCCATCGATGGCCGATTGGCTTATACAAATATGGGATTAGCACCACTGATACCACAACAGCTAGCTTAAGAATGGAGGTGGAGGCGGTCAGTGCAGCTTTCCGCTGGATGGAGAATACGACACACACACACACACACACCACCCTCGTGATTGTTACTGACTCAGAAAGCATGCTGAGTAGGGGGAGGACAGGCAAGCTTAGTGCAGATATTATTTACTTAGAAACTGAAAACAGGGTTTCTTACGAGATCTCAATATATTATTTACTTAGAACACTGAAAACAGGGTGTTCTTACGAGATCTCAATATATTATTTACTTAGAACACTGAAAACAGGGTGTTCTTACGAGATCTCAATATATTATTTACTTAGAAAACTGAAAACAGGGTGTTCTTATGAGATCTCATATATTATTTACTTAGAAAAACGGATACAGGTTGTAACTCCCCCCCCCCTCTCTCTCTCTCTCTCTCTCTCTCTCTCTCCTCTCTCTCTCTCTCTCTCTCTCTCTCTCTCTCTCTCTCTCTCTCTCTCTCTCTCTCTCTCTCTCTCTCTCTCTCCCTCCCTCTCCCTTTTTAATAATACAAATAATAATAATAACAAAACCGTAATATAACAGCCAGTCCCATTTTGGTAGGCCAGTATATTCCACATAACTAGTAACAAGTGTCACACCTATTAGTCTAATATTACTAAGTAGTATAGTATTGATGTTCGCATTTTGCCCATGCCTTTATAATGCATATCTTTTATATTGTTGCTGTTCTCTGATAGCCTTGAATGATGTGTGAATGAAATAATGTATGAAAGAGAGTGATAGAAGGGCAGTAATGTTAGACGGGCCTGCGTGCCCAATTCTTAACCCTTTGAAAATAAAGTTTGTTCGTTCGTTCGTTCGTTCGTTCCCTCTCTTAATTACATGCTCTCTACAGGACGTTGTGACCAACCCCAACTCCAGGTTAATTTTACAGGAAAGTTCAGCAGTTTTCCATTACTTTCTTATCGAGAAGTCAGCGTTTAAGTTCAAATGGCAAGTGCAAAGGTTGCACTCCCAGCCGCGTCATCAGCGCACCAGAAGTTTCAGAGCTAACGCGCATTTATTCCTTTGGCCACATTAAATGCTTCACTTACAGTAGAAGACAATATTTTCATTCACATACGCTGGGCCCTAGTATGCCAAGCGAAGTAAGATCGTCTCCTTCTTCTGCTGCCCTACATTCCCCCATTGGGACATAGGTCGTTAACCAGAGTTGTTCAGCTGAGGTAAGAAACGACATCACTTCACTCAGGATATTCCCACACGCGCTCTGTACCCTCGTTCAACAGCCAGCGAAGAGTCATACTGAAAATTGTTCCAACTGCCATCTGATTGCAAGTTCTCCTGGTCTTCGTTATCAGTTTTGAGATTCGCTCAGGGCCCTGCCGACCTCGCGTCATATCATTCTCTTCAGGGACGCAGAGGTGTTTCCAAGGCACCAGGGCTAAGTTCTATACTGGCCAAGACATATTGACTCATCCTCGCCGAGCGTCCTGGGCAGAAGGTCCCTTCAGGGTCCTGGACTAAAGTCCAGTAGGATCGTTGATTTCCTCCGAAGTCGGAGAGTGTCTGCCTGTACGGCGATGAACCACCAGTCTGCACACCAATAAGCCAGACATGGGACAACGGATACCTCACGCAGACCTCAGGTCCTGTATGACATCACACTGATGTTGGACAACAGGATGTCTTCATCCCACATACAGGACTTCACGCTGGAGTTTACAGCCAGCTAACACAAGCAAGCAAGCAAGTATTCTCTTCACATACATGTTCTCAGCCTGTTCCACCGCTTTCTCAGCCTGGTCCCATAGACACCTGATCCACCTCTCCCTTGTACATCGGTAATCTACCAGCGAAAGGTGCATTCGTGCCAGCCTGTCAGCCCGTTCATTCCCCCACACCCCCCGCATGACCAGGGCAGAAAATCCATACAATTCTCACACTGTTTGACCTCTGAAGCGAGGCAACTTATTCATAATCAAACCACGCCAAACCGTCCCTATCGTTTGCTATGTCCTGCAGCTCCCCCTATGACCTCCCTCTCTGCCTGCAATTCTCTTCTCTGTGTGTTTGTGTGTGTGTTTTTGTTTTGTTGGTCTCCCGCTAATTCATTTGGCTTATGGATTCCAGATTTCCAGACAAGAGAGTGTCCACTTATATTGTTTCCAGGTTTCTCAATGTGGGTCCTATCCACCGCCAGTGTCTTTCCCTCACCACTTGGTTCACTGGGATTTATTTAGTTCTTATTCTTTCAGCTACTTCTTTGCGTACATTAGTAGACAATTCACTCCCCATATCTCCTTCAGCTCCTTCTATAACCTCCCATATTATTCATCTATGTGATATCTCCTCCGTCTCCGTGGCGATGAGGTTACAGACGCGGTTCGTGATCCCAGCATATGCGCGTTCAAAACACAGCTGCGCGCGATTTGGCAGCAGTCCATGTTGTGCTGGTTGTTTACGAAATGGTATGGGTGCCGGTCTTTCAGAAAGCAATGGTAAACTACTGAACGTAAACTTGCCAACACATCAACAACTGCAAAAAAACGCTGGTGTTGACTGCAATCGTCCTCTAAAGGATGTGCAACTTTATTTGTAGATTCTCTTTTCCGTGAAATTTAAGTCTCCAACTTTGTGGTTTGCCTTGCGGGTTTTGTTCTCAGCTCCTGATTCAATAGAATGTTGTAATGTTCTTATCCTTTCCGCGACATTGACTGCTTTACTTACATTCACCATCATCATGTACCGTGCCGCTAAGCTTGGACGGTCATGTTTTACCATCTCACTCTATCTCCAGAGTCGTGGATCAGCTCCGTGTTCCTGTCTCGACCATGCCACGTGCCAATCCATCCAAGTATTTACTTCTCTGCCTTCCCCTTGTTCTTTTCCTCTCAATCCTGCCAGGTGTCATCAAGTTCTCTAGTTTATTTCTTCTCATAACGTGCCCATAAATGTTGGCTCTCTACGTCTAATTGCTCCAATTAGTTACTGTTTTCATTTGTTTCTTGTAGGACTTGCTTATTGGCGTTTCTATCTGTCTACAGTATTCTGTGCATTTTCCTCAGAAACCACATTTCCACAGCTATTAGATGTCTTTCAGCTTGTCTGCTTATTGTCCACGTTTCACACCCTTACAAACGTCTAGGTTCTATGTAGCATAATAAGGATCTTTCCCATAATCTGACAATGCATATAAAATCTGATATTTTTCTATTATGATTTTGACATCTTAAGTTTTTAGGCAACCCGTTGATATGTGTGATCTTTCGTTAGTGATTCATGAATTCTTTTGTGCATTAATTGAAAATCACTTACACTAATAGTCCATAGTTATGCTTACAAACGTCGGGCAATTGTTTTACTAAAGCGAAGTGAGCACTGGTTGTACTTACTATAAATTAGTAACTGACTTACCTGAGAGAGACAAACGCCTTCAGAACAATGATTCTTATAAAATCTGCGCTTCTCTTCCACAGGTTGTAATTGTCTTAACATCAAACGATGTTGAAAACAGTAAAAAATATTGCTGTAAGGAGACAGCACTATAAAGAAACGATTAGAACCGCAATCCTTATATCTGCTCTATCTGCCACATGTTGCAATCGTCTTAAAATCATATGCTGCTACAAACAGTAACACATATTGCTGCAAGCAGACAGTACCATAAAGAAACGGTTACAACTACGATCCTTATATCTGATAGGGTTTCTCACATGCGATAATTGTTTTAATATCAAACACTGTTATAGGCACTAACATTTCTGACTGCACAT
>JACEFZ010010950.1:0-80000 GCA_014155875.1 Cepaea nemoralis | reverse complement strand
TGACAAGAATGATGGGTAAAGAGAAAAAAGAAAGACTCGGATGGCTTGACTAAATAGTAGTCATAGTAGGGATGATAACACGGAGCTGGTCGGAGACTGGTGATCGTGTGAGATCGCCACAAGTGAACACCCACGCTTCTCGGCATGGCACATGATGGCGATGTTCTATGGTGTGTTGATTGCCTATGTTTTTGAATATTGGTCACTTAGCGTCACAAGGCTCGTCTTTCAGGGACATCGCTCTCTTTATTGCCTGGTCAAACATGTTTCGCTTCCCTGCCAGCTCTCCTTGTCCTGCACCCTCATGCCCAAGAATTTACTTAATTTGTCTCAGTTTAGCTCACTCACTCTTTGCTTTCTGCTATAGCATTCCACCTTAAAATCTTTCAATTTATTTTCGGCTTTTATTTGCAGTCATTACTATTGAGACTCTTCGCTGGCCGTTGCAGATGATGACGGAGAACGTATAGGAATGTCCCGAGTGCTGTGATTGAGGTCCTTGACTCACCTCAACCCAACGCAAATCAACTCAGCTCTTGCAGTCTGTGCTTCAGAAGCTTTTACGTCTACAGGCCAGATATGCCGGGTGTTTATTCTGTTTCAGCAGTTCAGTATTGATGGCAATTCAACTTAAAGATACTTCTTTCACTTAGTGCGAAAACAAAAAACACACAAACGAACGAACAAACGAGCTTACGAACGAAGAGACTTTATTTTCAATGGATACGAATTGGGCACGCAGGCCCGTGTGACATTCTTCCCTTGTTATCTCTCTGCTCTCATATATTAGTTCATTCATACATCACTCATGAAGCCAGTATTCGACAACAGTGACACAAACATAAACAATATGTGCGTTATAAACAAATAGAAAATGTGCAATATTCAATAATACATGGCTCAATAAAACACATTTCTGGCACGGCAATTATAATTAGATTATGTAGATGTTTGAAGATTGAGCACCACTACTGGCAACGCTGATCGTATTCCGGCACGAACCTTAAGCCTTGTCCACGTCAGATTGAAAGCACTAGACTCGAGTTTCGCTCTCGTTTGAGCTTGTCAGTAGTGCATATCCCAGACTAGACCTGGGATTGAACTCCGGATCACTGCCGTGGGAGGCGGGTGTGTTGCACTGACCACGCGACTCACGCTAGATGCGACCAAATTATCACACTAGAATATCACAACATCAGCCATTGTAGGTTATAGCTCAAAATTAAGCTGTATATAAGAATATCACTTAGCTACCAGACCACAAGTGCAGAGTAATGATAAAGTTACCAGCAAACAGAAGGCTGTTGAGAATCAGGCTGGGAAACTGAAGAGACAACGGAGACAACACACTAAGCATAGCATGGCTTTAAAATAACAGCATCGAACATTATTTACTATCATGCAGCGAGTATAATAACGGACGAAGGGCACTGCCAGAATAATTTGACAAGGCAAAGACCCCAGTGACAACGAGGGAGTGCTTGCATGTAGAAAACAACCAAGAGATCCACCGTTTGGTCAGACAGTACATCTTGTACATCAGACAGTACAGATTGCTACTGGTACTATTAGTGTTGGAACGCTGGCTGCTGAGGATGGGGACGGAGCGCTTATGGGAATGTCCCGAATGCTGTGATGTCGGTTCCTAAATCAATCAATCAATCAATCAATCTGTCGAACTTGAAAAGACATAGAACTCAAAACTTTAAGAAATGAACACAGACAATCAATGGGAGGAGAGGACAATAATTCTTTTGGTTTTTGCTTTGAAAAACACTTGCATTTAATCATCTTCTGTCTTCATTGAATGTATTTGTGTGTAGCTCTGTGTCTATGATTATTTGTGTGGTTTTGTTGTCTTGTTGTTGTATGGTTTTTTTTTTTTTTCACTTTTGGTTGTTTTTATTTTGTTGGTCCGAACAGCTGGCGTGTGTGTGGTTTCCGGGAGATTGTGCAGCGGATCCGATGGACGTCAGGTGAGGGTAGGAATTTGGATTGTTTTTGATTTCTCTGCCTTTGCAACTAACACTAGTCATTGTAAGGACCAAATGGGTTTAAGGCTAGCCCTTGTGAAGACTAAATGAGTACAAAATCACTCCTTTTGAGGACGAAAGGATTTAGAACAGTCCTTCTAGAGTAAGCAACGAAGAATTGGGAGGCCACTGAATCTCCTGTCAGCGTGAGCCGAATAAGATCTAACCGAAGCCGGTGAGCAGAGACGAGCAAAATATAACCATTCCTGTTTAGGACTAACACGAAAGAGAACAAAGACAGGAAAGAATAACAAAGCTTTAAAAAAAAGAAGCTGAACCCAGTTATCACCGACGCTGCAGGAACAAGTTGAATAAGGTCGAATTATTATCGCCCCTGCCTCTCCCCCACCCAAAAATATTGGATTATATAACCAACAACGTATTGTATGTAAACATATAAAACAAAATTGCCTTCAGATATAAATACCTGATATAAAATATATTTCTTCTTCTTTCGTCCGCCTGAAATATGTTTATAACTGCAATGTTGTCTCTTGTATGAATCTAACAGTCTTTTTTTAGTTAAATCAGCGGTCCATAGAGTTTATCTTCCACTGTTGTCTCTCTAGGCCAGAAGGTTCGCCTAGATATGTTGTAGTTTGGGCAATCCTGGAGTATGTGCTCTGCTGTCTGCGACGCCAAACCACATGTGCACATGGCTGAGTCACCAATCTTGAATTTTGTATACATGTGGTTGCGTAATCTATTGTGTCTTGTTCTGAGGCGCAGAATAATGACATGTTCTGGTCTGTCCATAACAGTGGTAGTCGTCTTGAGTAGGGTTTGGTGGCCTTCTGAGTAATTTGATAATTCTTTTCTTTTGGTGGTATGTAATGGGCACATCAGGCTGTTCTTCTTTTGCTCCTTCCTTAGCCAATCGATCAGTTCTGTCGTTTCCGGGTACTCCACAGTAGGGATGGTATCCAGTGTATGGTGACCTTATGCTGACTGCTAAGTTCAGAAAGTAGTGTCCTTAGAACTGGCAATTTCCCAGACAGGAGCGCCTCTATTACGGATTTTGCACCTGTCAATATCACTACAGGATGTGTACCATGGCAGATATTTTGTAATTTCTCTGTTGCTATCTTGATTGCTTCAATTTCAGCATCATAGTTATGGCAGTACATTCCTGTTGGAACTCTGGCCGTGTCCCTAGTATTATTTGGGTATTCTATGTACACTCCCGCTCCTCCATTTCGAACAGCATTTTGTGCTGACCCATCTGTGTAGACTTGGATCCAGAGATCCTGTGGGTATTCGTCATCAGGGAAGCTGAGAGTGGCTGTTCTGCGCTGTACACTGTTCTGTTCTTCCTTGTCAAATATTCCTGTCACTTTTGTCTGGATTTGTAGCGATAGTCTATGTTCATCTTTCCACGGGGATCGCTCTGTAATAGTTGTCAGGGGGATACCAATTGTGGGAATATCGGTGGTTTCTCTGCAGAGTCGTTTGGCTTGGTGGATAAAACTACTTCTTTTCAACCGTCCCATTAGCAAAGTTTTCAAATCGGTTCTTCATAGGGTGGCCTGGCAAGCTGAGGAACTTTTCTGCTTGTATTAGTGTTTTTGTATCTCTGCGTTCTCTCAGAGCTTGTGTCCTCCCCATTTCTTCCATTGCTACTATAGGGGTTGATCTCATCCCTCCTGTGATGACTCTAAGAGCTTGATTTTGCACCTTGTCCAGCTCTTGTAATGTGGTTTTTGATGCTGAACACCACGCAGTTGACCCGTATCCCAGGTGTGGTCGTATGCTCTGTTAATAAACTTTGCTAAGTATTTTCCCACTAGCTCCCCAAGTGGTTCCACTTAGCTTTCTCAGGATGGCTATTTTCCTTCTGGCTTTTGCTGCTGCTTTTTTGATGTGTTTTCTCCATGTCAGCCTGTCGTCGAATGTTACACCAAGGTATGATGGTTCTTTATCTTCTCTTAGGGGTGTTCCATTTATCTGAATGATCTCTGCCTTTTGTTTCGGAAAAAGGGTAAATAGAGTGGTACTGAACTTGTCAGTGTTTATGCTGACAAACCATCTATCCGCCCATGCAACAAATGTATCTACAGCTCTCTGTAGCAATATGGTGGCCACTGATGCATGTTGATTTGTGCTCCACAAAACCAGGTCATCAGCGTACATTGCCACTTTAATTCCATGCGGTAGATTAGCAACAAGATCATTGAAGATTAGAAAAAGTGTGGGGGACAGGACTCCGCCCAGGGGAACACTATGACGCAACTGTACTTTCTTGCTCTTGAGACCGTTTATCTGTACTCGGGCTTTTCTGTTGTGCAAGTATGCTTTCACCCATTTGTACATTCTTCCATAGACTTTACAGTTTCTCAGTTTCTTCATCAGACCTTTTTTCCAGACTTTGTCAAAGACTTTCTTCAGATTTATCGAAGCCGCAAGTACCAGCTTCTTCTCTTGGAATGCATCCTCAACTTCTTGAGAGAGGTAGGTTGTCTGATCTTCCGTAGAGTAGCACTGCCTAAAGCCAGCCTGCTGTGGCACAAGGATGTTTTCACTTTCAATGTACCACTGCAGTCTGTGATTGATGACGCGTTCCAATTTTTTTGCAGAGACAGCTGGTGAGGCTAATTGATCTGTAACTGGAGGCAATGGAACTATCTTTCCCTGATTTTAGGAGAGGTATCATTATTGCTTCTCTCAAGGCTTGTTGAACACTGCCTAAAGTCTATGTGTTATTATAGATCTGTAGCAGCTTTGCTTTAGCCTCTGTTCCTAGGCACCTGATCATTTTATTGGAGATGCCATCAGTTCCTGGTGACTTTCTCAATTTAAGTTGTGATATGGCTAGCTCCAGTTCACTGATTAAGTGGCTGGGGGTTCATAGCCAAAGCTAATGGTCGATGTTTGTGGCAGGAGAGCCTGGCATATGATACCACAACATCCAGCTTAAGAATGGAGGTGGAGGAAGTCACTGCGGCTCTACGCTGGATGGAGAATACGACACACACACACACACGTCGTGATTGTAACTGACTCAGAAAGTATGCTGACGAGGGTGAGGATAGGCTGACTTCGTGCGGAGTGGCTTGCTTCGCTTCGGAGGTCACGGGTGACAAGCATCGCCTGGATCTTTTCTCCGGGGCATGCCGGTGTACTGGGAAATGAACAGGCGGACAGATTGGCTGGCTCTGCAGAACTTGGTGGAGTATTGATACATGACAAGGCGTGGTTGCGGCCTTGTGGGAGCACGTGCACACCTCGGAGGAGTAAATGTATTACCATGGTCTGGCAGGAATGAGACAGCGAGGAGTGACGAGGGGATCTGGCCGACGCTCAACGCTCAGAGGAAAGGCGAGACGGACTTATAATCAGATTGCTACTGGTACTATTAGTGTTGGAACTCTTCGCTGGCTGCTGGGGATGGGGACGAAGCACTTATGGGAATGCCCCGAATGCTGTGATGTCGATTCCTAAATCAATCAATCAATCAATCAGTTCACTGATTGTGATAAGTGCTTCCATAACCTCATGTACTATTTCCTTCTGTCCTGTATGTTGCCATTTCTCTCGAATCTCTTTCTGTTTCTCTTGACTGATTTCTATATTGTTATCTTGTGCGAATGAGTCCGCAAAATGGTCAGCTGCTTGCTTTCCTGTTAAGATGTTTCCGTCTTTATGAAGTGCAGATATTGAGCTTCTCCCTGTGCCCTCATCGTCAAGCTGTTTTATTAGCTTCCACTACTTCCTTGTGTCTCTTTCAAAGTTAAGTGACTCTGTTTCTCCTGTCAGCTTTTCTGTCTAGTCTGCAGCTGGGCCCTTTGAAATTTGGCTTTTGTGTGCTGGTATTCATTGTGGTACTCTTAGCTGAGATTGGCCTCTGCTTGCCTTCTACACCCTTACACATCATTATGTAACTGTTCCAGTTCACTACTCCAGTAGGGTTTATAATGTGTACGGGCTCCTCTTGGTATTGTTTCTCGTGCTGCCTGTAGTATGCATTTCCCAAACTCTTCAACTACTTTATTTATGTCCTTCTCAGTGTTCAGTTTTCTAACCAGTATGCTGGTACGATGCTTGTACATTGCCCAGTCTGCTCTCTTGTAGTTCCACCTTGAGATAGTGCTGATTTCACTTACAAGCTCATTTTCTACGGTTAGAAAGGTTGGCCGATGGTCACTGCCACCTAGCTGTTTCCCAACAATTCGTTTAATGTTCCACTCCAGGTCTAGTGAATGAAAAACCAGGTCACGTATAGTTGTAGTGTGCCATGATCTCGAGTAGAAGGTATGTGGGTCAGGCGGCTTGTTAATCAGGAGGAATCTATTATCATCCTGCCAATCTTCCAATCTCTCTCCTCTGTGGTCCATGTGATCATATCCCCAGCTCTGCGAGTGGCTGTTGAAATCGCCACACATAATCATTTTTCCTGTTAATGGTGGTGTGTCCAGTGCCTGTGGGCGGTCATTTGGACAGTAGTAATTGATCAGGTGAAGGTCAGTATTGTCTGTCTTAAGTTTAAGTGCCTGATACTCAGCCCCTTCCATGTAAACTTCAATTTGGGAAGCAGGGATGTTGTTTTTGACAAGGGTCAGTATCCCATCCTTTCGCCTGTCCTTTCGGTAGCCTCTGATTTTGAAGTCTATATTTTCGTTGAGGTGAGTTTCTTGCAAGCAACATACACTTACATTTTCTTTGGCCAAGATGTTTTCTAGTTCTGTTCTTTTTATTTTTAATTTTTGGATACCCTCTGCATTCCAGTGCATTATTTTAAGTTTGCACACACAAATACAAAGAAAAGATTGGCCTATGACAGTGGGAACAATTTATAGAGATGATGGTGTGCGCGTGACAACAGACAGAGATTTGTAGAGCAGACCAATCATAATGATGCTGACACCAGGGATGCAGTTAGAGGGGAGTTATTTGGCACCATGAATAATATGCATTATGAAGCCATCATACGGGTTGAAGATGTGAAACATATTTTGAAAAAGGTGAAAGACACCGTACTAGGGCCCGATGGGGTAAGGTATGGCCACATGAAGGCTTTGAGCGATGCAGACCTGAAGGAGATAACCGACTCATTTAACCAGAGCATTAGGTCATCATCAGTACCGCAGGATTGGGTGCACAGCTATCTCATCCCTCTCCCAAAACCATTTAAGGATCATTCAAAGCTTAGCCGCTTTAGGATCATCACCCTTCAAAATACATTTGGGAAGGTTTTAGAGAAGATAGTCGCTGTCAAGCTGCAAAAGATTTTGGAAAGGGGGAAGTGTCTTCCAAGAGGCCTCGGGAGCTACAGGCCAGGAAAAGATACCTGGTCAAATGCAGCTTTTGAAGTTTATGAGGGGTTCCAGAGTAGACAGGAAACGATGGCGGCGGCGCTTGATCGCGAGGATGCGTACAATAGAGTTAGATATGATATTTTGATGACCGCGCTGATGGAGCAGGGGGTCAATCCCTGGTTGGTGAACTGGATAGCAGCTGCCCTGCATTCCCGTCGGGTTGCTGTCCGTCTGGGTGCATGGACCTCAGAACGACATATTTTAACCCCAGGACTGCCACAGGGATCTGCAATCTCACCGGTGCTCTTTAACGTGTATACGAGCAGGATTGCAAACCTAGAAGCACCAGGGGTTGGAAGGATACTAACATTTGCTGATGATATTCTTGCTTATAGGCAGGGGAGAGATAGGGAGCAAACAGCGACAGTAGACAAAGTGATTGACTGGTGCACTGAAATGAGTGCTGTCATCCACCCGGAAAAAGCGAATTTTTTGTGGTGCTCTCTGGACAACAGGATTGTGAGAGCTGATGTCCCAAGCCTCGCGATAGATGGTAGAAGCGTCAACAGAGAGAACAAACTGAAGTATCTGGGAATCACATTTAACTGGAGCCTGTCCTTCAAGGACCATGTGGAGACGGTTGTGACAAGATCTCAAAAGGGACTCAATGCACTTAAAGCTATGGCTGCAATGGACACAGAGCATAGAATGCTTTTCACACTATACCAGCACTTGATCCTCTCAGTGATTGATTACTCACTGTCTCAAAGAGTCTGCTGGTGAAGTTAGACCGCATACAGAACGAAGCTGTGCGGGTCATTCTGGGATACACCAGAGACACCCCAGTAGTGTGTGTGTGTTACATCCTTGGTTTGCCGACTGTTGCTGGTAGGCTCAAGGTGATGCAGGCGAAGGCATACCTCAGAGTAGCTGCAGACACAGATCACCCGTTGCATGAGGCGCTCGACGCAGTTAAGGGCCAGCGAATGATAAGAGGGAAAGCATGGATGGCTCAGGCGGAGGATACGATCAGACAGGTGTACCCCTTGGAGAACATTAGGAGAGGAGAGGAGTGGGTCATAGTGCCAGCGGAGTAGTCAGACTTGTGCAGAGTTGTAATCATATTGAGCCGGGAGTGCAGAGAATGGCCAGCAGGGGGCCACGGAAGAGGACATCCAGCAACTTTTTCAGGATAATGCTCGCCCGGTTGATGTGATTATCTACATAGATGGTTCAGTGTTGAGAGGTAGGAGAAGTGCCTTGGGGTTCTTAGCAAAAGCTAATGGTCGACGTTTGGTGCAGGAGAGCCTGGCATGTGATACTACAACATCTAGCTTAAGAATGGAGGTGGAGGCGGTCAGTGCAGCTTTCCGCTAGATGGAGAATACGATACACACACAGATCGTGATTGTAACTGACTCAGAAAGCATGCTGAGGACGGTGAGAACAGGCAAGCTTCGTGCAGAGTGGCTTGCTTCGCTTCGGAGGTCACGGGTGGCAAGCACGGCCTGGATCTTTTCTCCTGGGCATGCCGGTGTGCTGGGGAATGAAGCAGGCAGACAGATTGGCTGGCTCTGCAAAACATGGTGGAGTATTGATGCATGACAAGGCAGACGTGGTTGTGGCCTTGTTGGAGCACCTGTACACCTCGGAGGAGCAAATGGATCACCATGGTCTGGCAGGAATGAGACAGCGATGAGTGACGAGGGGATCTGGCCGACGCTCAACGCTCATAGGAAAGGCGAGACGGACATATAATCAGATTTCTACTGGTACTATTGTTGTTTGAACTCTTCGCTGGCTGCTGAGGATGGGGACGGAGCGCTTATGAGAATGCCCCGAATGCTGTGATGTCGTTTCCTAAATCAATCAATCAATCAATCACTTTAAGTCTTTTTTGGTACTGACCTGACGCACTATTGTCAGGCCTCCTGGCTCCGCAGGACATCTGAGAAGGACCTCCAGTAGTTGTGGTTAGACCCTTACGAGGCATAAGGCCCGGCACTGCACCTGCCTGGGGGTCCAGAGCAGGGCGAGCACCATAACATGTAGCAGTTGTCGACATAATTCACGGCATTAATTGCGTGGCAGCCTGATTTCTGTGGTGCGCCTCCTGGCTGGCTGCCTCCGTCTTCAGCACCTATCTTTTGCAAGAGTACACTATGGTTTTACTCGACACACGAACACATAATGATGTTCTTCCGATTTGTTATTTATAAATACAACCAAAATAATGACGTCACCGCCAGTGTACAACAGCTTTAGTCACTGAGTTAGAGAGTACGCTAGAAGTAAAGTTAATTATACATAATGACGTATTTACAAGAACCGTTGGTATGAACAATCCAAAATATTCAACGAAGAGGTGCATGATTGAAATAGTTGCCTTCACGATTCTACTGTTGATTCAAAACTCTTTAATCCCGAAAACATAAATTTTGTGGACAGATGCTGTGTCGTACTTTTTAATTTCTTCATGCGACTCGGCCAGACTCTCCTTGACCTTAACATAACAACAGCATGTTTACTTTGCAAATAGAAGGCATTTTACATTGTATCCGCATTTCATTTTCGAACCAAACATTCAGGCAGTAGCTTGTTGATGAAATAAAGTGGTAATGTCCAAAATGAGGAAATACGCGTAAGTAAACCTTCTCTAGAAGTAAAATCACACACAGACCTCAACGTTTCACCGGCCTATCAGCCATATTGGACCGGAAGCATAAACTATATATAAATAACACTATTTTAAGTAACTACTAATTGATATACAAACGTATAAAAGAACATTACTTTAGCTAACGATTATGTGGTATAAACATCTATAATAACATCAATTGTTCACATGTTATTAAAATATCAAATAACAGAAAGCATTGAAGAGCCATGGTCACCGATTTCTTATCCAGACCTGTCTACTGAAGAATAAGACACACAGTCTACAAGAGAACACCCATAACCACCACTAGAAACAAGTACAGAAAGAGACTGGAAGCCACCCGACTGAACCCAGAACACGGTGATTTACCTCTGCTGTTGGTCAGGTAATTCTTGATGGTAAATGAAAAGAAATTGCAATACCCAGATATTTTCAGTGACGTCTGTAACTGGAACCAATTTACTAACTGGACATCGGGTGGACAAGAGCAGTTCAAGTACAACATAACATCCATTTTTAAAATTTCCAAACTGTTTAACTTCGTTAGGGCTAACGGAATTTCAGACAGACTAGTCCCGTCTAAGTATAATACTCGTAAATGTTTCAGCGGTTGGAATGCCAAGTTAGAGATATTGATATTTCCATTCCAGCTTAGAATTAGAACCTCTAAAGACGATTCATTTGGAAAGCTGTTGTCATGTAGCTCTGATAATAGATAATTACTCCCTAAGAATCTAATTCTGTAAGCTGTGAAGAGGATCATAT
The DNA here is from genome assembly GCA_014155875.1 of Cepaea nemoralis. Lineage (NCBI taxonomy): Eukaryota > Metazoa > Mollusca > Gastropoda > Stylommatophora > Helicidae > Cepaea > Cepaea nemoralis. Next base: position 69,291 of record JACEFZ010010950.1, on the reverse strand, counting down.
CTGATGTAACTTCCTTAACATGAGTTAAACGAAATATCTAATTTAGATAATTTAGACATGCCAGCAATAGTTTCTGGTATAACGCTAAAAATGTTGTGGCTAATATTAAGTGTCTCCAGTGTGCCGTTAAGTGCACGCAGTGCAGCACTTGGAATCCGCTTATGTCGCCAAGAAAATTTGATGCGAGTGACAGGTTGATCAAATGTCGTAGCTTACTAAACGCGTCGGCGGGAATGCTACTTAAGATAATTTCTAGACAAATCAACAGAAATTACAAACGTAAAATCTTTCAGCCATTCTGGCCAAGACGTCAAACTCACATTCTCAAACACAACAGAACGTAATGTCTGTCCCAGGTGCCGGAGAACATCGGGTGTCCAGGTTTTAATAGCCACATCTGTCAATGTTAATTTTGTTAAATTGTTGACCTTCAGAAGTGCGTCAGGCAGTTCAGAGAGATTGACCTTGCTCATGGAGAGAGACTTCAATGTGTCTGCTGAACTATTGAAGGCATCCGATGATATTGAAGAAATGTTAACATTGGAAAATGTTAAACTGTGGAGGTTTGCAGGCAGACTGCTGGCGGTTATATTGTTCACTTTACCATACTGTCATGGAGAATATATAAATTACATTACAATTATAATTCAGTCATAATAAACATGAAATAAATTATAGAATGTTAACTATTAATTCTTTATAACAATCAATCAATCAATCTTTATAACAATAAATTGTGACATTACACACATTGTGTTTATCTTCTTCGTCCTCCCGCTTATATTATTCTTCCTCGTCATCCTCCTCAATTTCTTCTTCCTCCTCCTCTTCTGCATCCTTTCTCTCTTCTTCTTCTTCTTCTTCTTCTTCTTCTTCTTCTTCTTCTTCTTCTTCTTCTTCTTCTTCTTCTTCTTCTTCTTCTTCTTCTTCTTCTTCTGCTGCTCCAGCTGCTGCTGCTGCTGCTGCTGCTGCTGCTGCTCCTCCTCCTCCTCCTCCTCCTCCTCCTCCTCGTCCTCGTCTTCCTCCTTGGATTCGCATTTAAACAGTCATTTAAAAGTTCACACAGTCTTCGTTGAAGCGAACCAGTTCTAGACTAGCCACAGCCGGACATGGTCACCTTTATCCCCCCACTTTGGAGTGGCCAGGAAATCAACGTAACGGCCATAAACGTCAAGCTGACATCCAGCCGTGGCCAGGAAAACACCGGGAATTTAACGGCTATAAACGTAACGCTGACATCCCACAGTCCTGCAGCTTGGTGGTCTGATTCGTGTCATCCTCTGGCCCGTCATGCTGCGATGACCAATTGGGGGAGTGTGAAAGCACCATTACTATTACAATATCTAGTGTAGGGCTCCTGGCTGTGTTTGTGAGGCATCTACAGAATTCATTGTAACCAGGCCAGATGTGTCAATCTAAATGTGTGTGTCCAAACCTGGATGGACAAATTACAGCGCACGTTTGTCTGATTGTTGCGTTCGAAACTAAATAATCCTCACTGGGGACTGGAGTGGGGTCTGTTGACAATGACATACCCAGAGCCTTGTTGACAATGACATACCCAGAGCCTTGTTGACAGTAACGTACCTAGAGTCTTGTTGATACTGACATACCCAGAGCTTTGTTGACAGTTATATACCCAGAGCTTTGATGACAGTGATCAACATGAATTGCTTACATTCTAAATGTCATTATGCAGGTGTAAAGGTCTAGTACTAGCCTTGCTCATTCCACTGATTTCTGAGACTGAATACGGGAATGGTATCTCTGCAATAAAGACCCTGTGGAGACACTATATTTTGGTAGCGCATCGGGAGGAGGTATCTAGTAGTAGATAACCAATATCACTTCACGTGATGCAAGCCACTTGCATGGTTCAAACAACCTGAACGTCAAAACACGGAAGAGTTAAAACTCAGTCTTCAAGATGGTTTACCAACCAACAACACACTAAAGTAACTCCTTGTGCGCTGGACGAAAATTGTGTTCTCTTAGTACTAAAAATACGTGTACCAGTACAGGTATGGAGGAACGTGGTGCATGATAATGATGTTTTAAACAGAAACAACTTACTGTAAAAGTTAGGTCTGTAATGCTGCCATCCTTGTTGTCGGATGCTAGAGCCGGGATGCCGTCCAAATACCGGCACAAAAGTGAAGCACCAGTGCACCTACAGAGCTAGAATGGCAAACAAAACATCATATGATTGTCTATAGTCTGGCCCTATGGCAATGATATCGTGATTCCTAATCCACATATGTTATTAATTTAAGTTGAGATGAGTCAAGAACAAACGTCACACCACTTGGGGGATTCCCAAAAAACGCTGCTTCCTTATCTTCAACAACCAGAGTAGAGACCTAATACTTATAGCATTGATTGTTGTCGACTGTGTCCGTCTGGCCTTTCCTCGGAGTGCTGAGTGTTGGCCAGATCCCATGACCACTTCCTGCTCGCCATTCTATCCGAGGTCCTGTATAATCTGTCTTATGGTGTTCTAGTACTCCACCCAGTGGTGCATACCCCGCCAATCTATCCACCTGCTCCTTCCCAACACACCAGCTTGCCATGAAGGAAAGGTTCAGCGGATGCGCCCTGTCTTTGAGTTTTGAATTGATGCAAGCCAAGCTGCACGCAGCATGCCTGTCGTCACCCTTCTCCGCCTGCTGTGTGAGTCCATTACAATCTCAAGTCTGCCTGTTTGTCCTCCAGCCAGCGGGACACCACAGTGATTGCCTCCATCGCCATGCTCATACTTCGTGCTGTGGCATCATATGCCAGGCTTTCTTGCATGAAACACCGTCCATTAGCCTTCACTGTGTACCTAGGGGGTCTTCTTTTGCCACTTTGAAAAGAGCCATCCGTGCAGAGTGTTGTGAATCAATTGTTGCTACTCCTCTTCCATGCAGCGAATCCCTGCACTTCCGGTCATACGCGATAATGATTCTGCAGACTTTTGGCTCATCCGCTTCTCCTCTCTCAATGTTGTCAAACATACACACCCATCTTAGTGTGTTCTCTGCATGGGCATAGCTTCCTCATATCAACCTGTAGCCATTATCTGTGTCCTGGTCTTCATGCAGAGAATGTTCCTTGTCTGGCGATATAACTTAGCCTGCAGCACCCTGTCCCAGTCCACAAACTATTAGTGTTCGTAATGTATATATTGCATTGTTTGTACCCTTTCCTTCCAGAAAAATCAATACTGTTCTTCACCAATTTCCATTTTCATTTTCTTTCTTGTTCTTCTTATTATAACTCTGAGTAGAACCTTAGTGACATGGTTTATAGGGTTAATTGTACGAAAACTTCCCATTCAATTGCTCCTGGTCTTTTTGGTATAGCTATAAATACAGATTTTAGCATATCACTCGGTAAATGTCCACTGCTGTAAATATCATTCAGCATTATAGTTAATATATCTACTCCAAATTATCACAGTACTTGTAATTGTTCTATTGTGATTCCATCTGGCCCAGCTGTTTTTCCTTTCTTTACATGCCTGGCAGCGTCAGCGACTTCTTTTAGAATAAGCGGACCTTCTAAGTTACTTTCTTCTGTTAATTCTTCCCTTTCTTTCTCCATAATATAGTTCTCTAATATACTAATTCCATCTCTTCATTATAGAACCTTCCTCCAATAATATATTTCCCGTTTTTGCTTTCAAACACCATGTATTTATTCTTATTTATCTTCCCACGAGTTCACTGCTTTATGTGTGCAGATCTTTTGTATCTTTAATAGAATATAATTCAATTTTTTGCACTGCTTGTTTAACCAACTTTCTTTTGCATTCACACATTCATCTCTTATTTCTTATTTATCTTAGCATATTCTTTGTCATTTTTGCTCTGTTTTCTTTAGTGCATAAACTTTCAGATTTCTTCATTCATCCGTTGTTTCTTAGCTTTTTGGGGTTTCTCCGGTAAAATTTCTTTGCCTTTTTATTGAATAGAATCTCTTAACATTTCCCATTGTTCGTTTATACTCGGTATTTTAGCTATTGCATTGTACCTGTCTGTACAACTGGCAAGATCGAGGGGAACAGACCAAGAGGAAGACCGAGAGGAAAATACCTGGATGGCTTGGCCACATGGCATGGACGAGACAGGAACACTGAGCTGATCCACGACACTGGTGATCGAGTGAAATGTCGAGTCATGACCGCCCACGCTTTCCGGCATGGCACATGATTGATTGATTGATTGATTGTACCTTATGTTTTTTTTTTTTTTACAGTAATTCTGCTTTGTTCTTAAATTTCTGCTGTTATGTTATATGTTTGATTAATACACTTTGTTGCTTAAACAATTGTTGTTGTTATTGTAGACGTTTGTAACATGTAATCGTTGTTTAAAGTAACATTGCTTTACTTGTCTGTATATCAAATATTTTCTGTCAGGTATTGTTAGATATGGCTTTACTACAGTACACAAGTATATGGTAATACCTGCTGTCTGTTATTACCAAATATTGGGCGGCGCTCACCAAACCCGACACCCACATTGTGTCAACAGCTTCGGGCGGAGGAGCGCAATTGCGAGGGTATAAGCCTTATCCTGGTGTGAGGTAATGCAAGCTAAAGACTAAATATCATGGCAGGGGATGGCTTTGGTCAGAAATTGGTCTATGATCGAAGCTCCGACAGGCTGCCAGTTTGATCATTGCCCTGCAGATCCGGCAGCGTCTGCAGCTTGTCTTGTTCCAGGTGTATTGGTGTTGCTTTTCGTCTGGAATAAACTAGGCAGGCCGAGAAGGATAATTCTGCATGGCAACACATGGTCTCTACAACTCAATCCAGGCTTTGTACTATGGAGAGGTATAACTCCATCAAAGGCCTTACCGCTATGGTTTGTAGTTATTACACCTTTTTTTCGTAGCACAATGTAACAAACTATCGTCTGTCAAGGCGGCAAGGTGCCAGCGATACCAAACAGTTGTCTTCACCTTTGTACAACTTCAGACGTAAGGATGAATATATATAAAGGATGCATAAATAAACTCGAGCCTTGTGACATTGCCATAACCTAAATTAGAATAGGTCAGAGGTTATGGTAGTGTTCAGTAAATGGACACCTGGAATGTGGAAAGTGAATACTTGTGAACTCTGGGACTTGCTTCGGGGATGGCACGAGACAGATCATTAAAGATTAGTCTGTGTTGAGCCATGGTCAAGTGTGGACCTGGTCTGATGTGTACAGAGAGCAACGGCTATACGTTACGCCGCTCTTTTAATAATCAGTTAGATTTGTGTTGAGTTCTTTAGATACTCAAATGTGACGTTGAACATGTGGCAGTTTAACCGAATTTGTACAATGTTCTTAGATGAATATAAATTGTGGAAAACGTCGCTGAAGTCGTGTTATCAATTGTTGTATTCTGTTCGTCATAGTTTGAGTGAAGAGAGAATCAAAAGGTAGTAGCTAATGGTAACTAACTATAAGGGGTGAGCCAGAATAAGTTATGAGCTCAACCGAAAGAAGATCTAATAATGTATAACACACACATATAAATGTCACGGGGTTAGATGCGAAAGGAGTCACAGAGAAAACCTCAGTCAGTGCTCGGAAGATAACGTGTGCACTGTAAGTGCGAATTGACTGATATGAGAAGAATTGTAATAATATCAAGAATCATATGTATTAATGGAATCATCTGTCAACCCGCCTTCGACTCCGTGGCAAACATGTCCGTAGAGTTTGTTCTTGAATAGAGCGGGTGTAAGCCACAATATATTACTGTTCTGTATGCTTGACGCTCCAACAACAAATGCCTGTTGTCATTTTACCAGCTGCAGTTACATTCATCATTAGCTCTCATCGATATTATCTTTATTGTCTGTCTGTCTGTCCGTCCGCCCGTCCATCCGTCCGTCGTTCTGTCTGTCTGTCTGTCTGTCTGTCTGCCTGTCTGTCTGCGCTGAGTATTGTACGCCAACATAATGTCAACACACGACGGGTGGAATAAAGAATTGTCTCACGCGAGAGGTCCCAGGCTGGACAACGGTATGTAGGTCAATCGACACGTTAACACAACGAGACGACACAGCTGGCACCATTTCAGGCTCTGTGTAGCAAGACGTGTTTGCGTGCTCGCCTCCTTTTTGGATTATTTTTTATGTTTGTCTTCATTCGTGCGCAATGGATTTTATGTGATTGTGATCATAATAAGGCCCTAAAACAAATGAAATTGTTTTAAAGTTGCTAAATGTGCAGTGTTGGATATGAATGCTAATAATGTTGTATTCAATACTATGGATGCATTATTCACGGTCCGGCGAAGCGTCATTGATAGCTGGAACTAGCCAATCACGTCACTAGAATTTAAACTGCGTGCGGGCGCTGCTACAATGTGTACCTGCCAGCGGAAGCACAATACTATGTAACCATGTATGACGAGGAGGAAGCCTCTGTGCTGGAGATAGCGGCAGAACGAGGGCGATGTGGGTTAAAATTAAGATCTGCGAGAACTAGGAACTTCACACTCAACAAAGAGGCACTAAAAAGCAAGTTAAAGAACTGCTTTGGCTCTCTGTCACTGTCTGTTAAACGTATGAACGACGGTAAATGCATTTCCATTACATTCAATAATACACTACATTACGAGGCATTTCGAGCATGTCTGATCAAATATTATCAGGGCGACCATGTTGAATACAGGGTGGGCCGACATGGCGCACAAGTCGAAATCAAAATATCAGCTTCGTTAAACACATTGCATCTCTACAACACGAAGAACAGTTTGCTTGCCAAAGGGGCAGCTGACGTCATGTATGAGTGGCTCGCGACAAAATTTGACGAAATTCAGCAGACAGCACAGTAACTGATAGATGACTCACTAAATAATCACAGCACCAGGCCATAGTAACAACATAGTCGAACAAACCCTGACTCAGCACAGCAACACCACGAATGCAACTTCTAACCGACCAGAGTTGCTAGCCATTGAGTACCCGATAAGTATGTGTGTAGAAGACAATATACAACCAAATAAAATAAATGCAAATCAAATAGAGAAGGCATCATCGGTACTAGATGAGAGCCAAGCTACAAACCAACACTTGTGTGTGTGTTTGTCAGCAGCAAATTGAAAAGTTAGAGTCAGATCTGAAAGTACTTTTAGACGCCGCCTCTGACAACACAGACAAGATCGCCACGATCATTAGTGACTATATCAACCTCAAGTCAGAGGTCGCTCTCCTGAGAGAAGAAAATGTTAAACTAAAACACACCATGGAGACTTTGCAACGCTCGCCCACTACTGACCTGGCAGCACACGCAGACAGTCTCGAAGTAACAGAACAAGTCATAGGTGCTTCAATTAATCAGCTAACCAAAACACACCAGCAAAAAGAACAATTTGCTCAACAACACTCAACATATCCTATCGAAGTAAAGGTCAGCAATAGATTTCTTCTTCTTCTTCTTCTTCTTCTTCTTCTTCTTCTTCTTCTTCTTCTTCTTCTTCTTCTTCTTCTTCTTCTTCTTCTTCTTCTTCTTCTTCTTCTTCTTCTTCTTCTTCTTCTTCTTCTTCTGCGTACATCCAGAGTGTCTTTTCAGATGTGATTGTGGTGTGTCTAGTTAGGCACCCTTGGGCCGAAACCCTTAGTCCAATACATCTGACTTTTAGCGTGCATTTTTGACCAGGTTGCATTCCTGAGAGACTCTCACTTTTGTGGTGCCGTCCACATCCCAGCTGGTCAAGTTAGAACGGTCGAATACTTCACGATCAGCCCTCAATGGAAGGCAGGGACATTCCATGGGCATTATCCGCCAAAGCAAGGGAGGCTTCCATAGTTGCAGAGCCGATACATATCGCTCTGGTGCTGGGCTCACCGAGGGAATCGCCACCTTACCTTCGTGCGACAGTGAGCGAGTAACGGCCAGGCCCTCTCATCCGGGGATCCCTAATATCCCCCAGCTAAAGGCCTTCAAACAAGTTTCTCAACTGAGCATGTAATGTGTTCAGCATCTATTCTCCGTCTTGCAGGAGGTGAGTATCGGCCCGGCTCTCCCCCAGCTAAAGGCCTTCGAACAAGTTTCTGAACTGAGCATGTAACGTGTTCAGCATCTAACCTCCGTCTTGCAGGAGGTGAGTATCGGCCCGGCTCTCACGTCCGAGGGTTTATAGCTTAGAGGCGTTCAGCCATATCCCTCAGCTGAGAGCCTTATAGTATGTGTCCGGACCAAGAATTTCTGTCTTCGTGCGCCTGGTTTGAACTTTTGACTGCTATCCTCAGTCTACCTGCAGAGCAGCAGGTTGTGTCTCTCTTGGTCTGGTCCCTAACCCAAGTCCTGTCCGACACATAGTTGTGCTTCCGTTGGCATAGCCCTTGGGGTCATTGGGACACGCAAGCCCCCCCCCCCCCTCACTGCGACAAGATGGAGACACATCGGGGGGGGGGGGTGGAGCAATAGATTTGAAGCATTACAAGAGCAACTGTTAAAAAATAGCCTGGACGACGGAACATTGTCGAGAGACAACGCCCACATTCAAGAAACATCTGATAATGTGCAAGGAGACAGACTACAGCTGGATTGTCATCAATGGCAGAAACAGCGTGCAAGACGTGTCAGACCCAATACACACAGAAAACACCGACTGACTGCACCCACATGATAATTGGCGGCTCTTTGATAGGGAGCCTATACAGCGATCGTATGTCCTTATCAGACACCGACATAGCGGCAAAAATTCAAAAAAAAAAAACAAACGACTGTACAGAGACCAAATCCACACATCTACATTAGGTAGTAGTTTGCTGGCAAATAACATCAATTATCCACAAAGGACACAAATCACGACCAATACACAAAAGAGTAGCGCATTGAGTACTGTAAAACTGACTTCCAAGCCAGATAAAACACCCTCATTCTACGAGGTAAAAGGTTGCTGGCTTCTGACTCCCGAAATGTTGCCACTCAAGATACACACACGCCACAAAGAATAAATCAACCTCACTTCCTATGACCACATTCACACGGGAAGGAGATAACTACCAAGAAATGTTTCCTCCCCTCCCTGGCAAGGGACCTTTTTAGCACGCCTTGACAAATTCATACGGCAGTAATGCCTCTGTCACACGCCAAGCTGAGGTCAGCCAAGAACCTCCTGGCAGACAACAACAATTCCCATTTCACTGGAGTCCAGCACTTCTACACTTGATGCAATTTAGCCCAGCGATTCTTAACCAAGCATTTATGATGCCGCTACAATACAGACCTGCAAGATAGGATGTGTATTACTAACTGTGCCCCATACGCCTTGGCATCGGGATAAGAGCTTCGTCCTTGAACTTAAATTGCTTACTGATGAACGTTTTAGTGGGATACCCAACGTTAAACATAAACTTTGACGGATATAGTCGTTTATTCATTTTGTTGGATAGCAGCTGGTTACGTAGCTTGCAAAGTGCTTCTTCCGGGCTAATTGATTGTTGTATACTGCTTTACCTCGTTCTGTCTATGTTTGAATTTTTTTTTGCTCATTGGTTAAATACAGATGATCTAGATATTATAGGGAAAAATGAACAAAAGACATCGGAAATATTGACTCACTTAAAGGAAAAAGCTCAACGAATGGGGCTGGTATCAGCCAAGATAAGACAGAATATATGGTAATTTCAAGAGAAGGAACAGCTAAAACCTCTGGCCACATACAGATAGATAATATGACCATTACAAGAACGAAAACATACAAATACCTGGGTACAATCTTCAACTGCTCCAACATAATAAGAGAAGAAATACAAGCTAGAATCTGCAAGAATCTATAAGATATACTATGCACTACAACATCTGCTAAAATCAAATGCGCTATCTCGTAACACCAAGATCACAATATACAAAACACTGATTAGACCATTTGTGCTGTATGACTCTGAAACCTGGAGTACAACTAAAGGAGACGAAGCCTTGTTACAAACCTTTGAGAACAAAATCTTAAGACGCATCTTTGGGCCCATTAGGGATACACAAAGTAGAGAGTGGAAAAGAAGAAGCAACAAAGACATTTATGATCTTTTTAAGTCCACGCTAATCACTTGATTCTTTGGATATTCTATCCTTGTAGATATTAAATAGCAGGGGAGAAAGCACACACCCCTGTCTCACTCCTGTATTGACTGTGAACATATCTGATATACCTTCTTGTATTCTTACTGCACGTCGGCAATAATAACAATAATAGAACCCAAGCATAACAGTCAGTGTCCTTTTGGTAGAGAGTATGTTCCCAGTAGCTAATAACAACTGCCACATCATTAATTAATTCTAGTGAGTCATGTAGTAGTGATTTTTGCATTTCTTGAATGCCGTTATAATGCATATCTGTTATATTGCTGTTGTTCTCAGTTATCCTCGAATGATGTGTGAATGAAATAATGTATGAAAGAGAGTGATAAAAGGGCAGAATGTTAGATAGGCCTGCGTGCCCAATTCTTAACCCTTTGAAAATAAAGTCTGTTCGTTCGTTCTGTCTGTCTGTCTGTCTGTCTGTCTGTCTGTCTGTCTGTCTGTCTGTCTCTCTGCATCTATGCATCTTTGTCTCGCTGTCTGTCGTCTGTCTGTTTATCTATCTGTCTTACATACAAACAGAACAACTGCCCACAAACGTTTCAGTAGATAGTTACAATTTGTTGTATGTTCTTTACACAACGTCCCAGACAACACCTGCATTTGTTTGCTGTTTATGATTTACTCAACAATGTTTACCTTCAGTAGTTTAGCTTTGCTTTGTGAACCTACCGACGCCTCGTACCATTGTAATCAACGTACAGCGATATGCTTGTCAATCTCCCTCAGGTGACCTTGAACTCTCTAATCTGGCGGGGAATTGTGAAACGCGTTCACTTTCTCTAAACCATACCGCCGACAATGAGATCGACAAGGCAGATATTTGAAGATTGAGCACAACCCACCACTGCCAACGCTGATCGCAGTCCGGTACGAAGCTTGGGCCTTCTCCACGTCAGATTAGGAGCACCAGAATCGAGTTTCGCTCTCGTTTGAGCTCGTCTGTAGTGCATATCCCTGAATGGACCCGGGATCGAACTCCGGATCACTGGTGTTTGAGGCGGGTGTGTAAACATTTGACCACGCGGCACACACTAGAAACGACCAAATTATCACACTAGAACAGGGGTGGACAAACGTTTTGTGCGTAGGGCCACATTGACAAATGTAAAGCTGTTGGGGAGGGCGGGGGGCGCATATAATTTTATGTCCACTCGTTTTACAGCAACCTAGCGCAATAAGTAATTATGAATTATGAAAGACTGTTTACAAAAATAGAAAATGGTAAAACAATCATAACAGTACATGAAATTCTTTAAAATTCAAAAAAATAACGTAAAAATGAAGTAACAATTTTTATTTATAAATGTCCTCGAGGGCCCGCATAATATAAGTTGCCGGGCCGCATGCGGCCCGTGGACCGTAGTTTACCCACCCCTGCACTAGAATATCACAATGTCACCCATCATAGGCTATAGATCGCGATCGCCGCGATCTTAAAACCTCAAATCAAGGCATATATTGATTGGCATGATTCAGCCAATTTCTTTCAGTCGTCAATGCAGTAATCATTTCAATCGATGACTGCCTGTATGTGCCGTTCTCTTTAATACCACGTGTTTGTGCATTGACAGAACTATACATGTCTGGTGTTTAAATGTTGTCCATGGGGTTTTTTTTTTTTCCCCTGTTTTGATGAATGATTTGTGATAATTTACCAAAGAGCAAATTTTTTCGTTGTGATATCAATGATGTTAAACATGTTAAGTTATCATTGGGAAATTACATAAGTATAATTACCCACCTTACATGCAAGTATGAATGATGTTAGATGAGAGAATTGATCATCTATGCACATATGAATGATGTCTGATAGGTGAGAGAATTGATCATCCATACATATGAATATTATTTCTGAGAATGAGTGAATGATGCAAAGGAGTATAATCAATCTCATGATGGAAAGCAACTTTGATATGTAATGCCATGTCTATCACCAGAGAACTTGTCGGCATAATCCATAAAATGAATAATAATTTAGTACACTCTGACGCATGAAAACACATTGTATTAAATATCACTTATCGTACAATCATCTCGGTTTGTGCACTAAGCACGATACAAACTATATCATACATTACGCACACTAAAATCATCTGGTTTTGATCCTAAGCAAAATCCCACTTTGTATTTCATGTCACTCCTGTTAACACATATGGTCTAGTGTAATGATAATAATGTACTACAATGATGATGATGGTGATGATGACTGTAGTGTAATGATAATAATGTAATAATGATGATGATGATAATGATAGAATGATGATAATGATTATAATGACAATGATATAAGGAAACTATGATGATGTTGATGATGATGATGATAATAAATATTACATCCATGAGAATGGAAGATAACTTCTCACTTGAAGCATTTAATGAAGAAGAATGCACCTGAATGCTATACAAGAATTGATTCCATGATGTATTATATTGTTTATAAGCAACTACTCATTACAATGGGAAATTAATTTAAAACCCATAATGTATGAGACCCTTTTTCCTGAATAGAAAAAGATGTAGAGAACAAAACTGGGTACAGAAGAGAATGGTCAACATAATTGTCAAATTCGAAATCACTCAAGTTATTACGTAAACTATAGACCTAAGGACAGGCATAGGTGAAGATGAAACTGCACATCTGCTAGTTAAACCTTGAACACCTGATAGTGGAAGATTGGAGTGAGAGCAAACAACTATGTTGGTGATAACTAATTGAGAACACCAAGACTATCTTTCTTCTGTGTTTATTTTCTCTAAGAACAAGATTCCTTTGTGTCAGCGTCTCACACGAAGCACACTTCGTTCGTCATTTTTACACGCTACAGGGATTTCTTCACATGCATTCAAAGATATCAAACGTCGCATGTGGGTAAATCCTATTTATTTATGCATAACAGCATTATCAACATGATGCATGCATAGCACAACAATTTCCAGCACACATGGCAGTTAATTATCACATTACTATTATGTACATAGATGCTAATTAACACTCAGCTATATCAGTCATGTAATCACAAAACAGCCGGCTTCGTGGCTTAGAGGTTTGCGACTTTTCTCTGTAATCTCGTATATTCTCGTGGGTAACGTGATGATAGTGAGAATCAGCAGTGGTTCGAATCGCATCGGTAACTTACGGGGTATGTGAGCCGACCGCTCAGAAAACAATGGCAAACTACTGAGCGTAATCTTGCCTAGAAATCAACATACAGCTGAAAGATGCTGGTGTTGACAGCGATGTCCTGTGAAGAATATGCACCAAAAAAAAAATCACAAAACAACGCCGCACTCAGTACTCGCTATCTTCGTATATGACAATATGTGTCTAGCTCTATGTGACACAGACCACATGACTCACCAAGTGCAGTTGGTATATGACAATATGTGTCTAGCTCTATGTGACACAGACCACATGACTCACCGAGTGCTGGTTGGTATATGACAATATGTGTCTAGCTCTATGTGACACAGACCACATGACTCACCAAGTGCTAGTTGGTATATGACAATATGTGTCTAGCTCTATGTGACACAGACCACATGACTCACCAAGTGCTAGTTGGTATATGACAATATGTGTCTAGCTCTATGTGACACAGACCACATGACTCACCGAGTGCTGGTTGGTATATGACAATATGTGTCTAGCTCTATGTGACACAGACCACATGACTCACCGAGTGCTGGTTGGTATATGACAATATGTGTCTAGCTCTATGTGACACAGACCACATGACTCACCGAGTGCTGGTTGGTATATGACAATATGTGTCTAGCTCTATGTGACACAGACCACATGACTCACCAAGTGCTAGTTGGTATATGACAATATGTGTCTAGCTCTATGTGACACAGACCACATGACTCACCGAGTGCTGGTTGGTATATGACAATATGTGTCTAGCTCTATGTGACACAGACCACATGACTCACCAAGTGCTAGTTGGTATATGACAATATGTGTCTAGCTCTATGTGACACAGACCACATGACTCACCAAGTGCTGGTTGGTATATGACAATATGTGTCTAGCTCTATGTGACACAGACCACATGACTCACCAAGTGCTGGTTGGTATATGACAATATGTGTCTAGCTCTATGTGACACAGACCACATGACTCACCAAGTGCTAGTTGGTATATGACAATATGTGTCTAGCTCTATGTGACACAGACCACATGACTCACCAAGTGCTAGTTGGTATATGACAATATGTGTCTAGCTCTATGTGACACAGACCACATGACTCACCGAGTGCTGGTTGGTTTATGACAATATGTGTCTAGCTCTATGTGACTGTGATATACTTTAGTTTCACAAACATAACAAGCTGTAAATACTTCCAGTCGCTTATTAAAGCCTGAACACCGCAGCAGGATCGTTTGTTCCACAATTGTAACATGCTGTAAATACTTCCAGTCGCTTATTAAAGCCTGAACACCGCAGCAGGATCGTTTGTTCCACAATTGTAACATGCTGTAAATACTTCCAGTCGCTTATTAAAGCCTGAACACCGCAGCAGGATCGTTTGTTCCACAATTGTAACATGCTGTAAATACTTCCAGTCGCTTATTAAAGCCTGAACACCGCAGCAGGATCGTTTGTTCCACAATTGTAACATGCTGTAAATACTTCCAGTCGCTTATTAAAGCCTGAACACCGCAGCAGGATCGTTTGTTCCACAATTGTAACATGCTGTAAATACTTCCAGTCGCTTATTAAAGCCTGAACACCGCAGCAGGATCGTTTGTTCCACAATTGTAACATGCTGTAAATACTTCCAGTCGCTTATTAAAGCCTGAACACCGCAGCAGGATCGTTTGTTCCACAATTGTAACATGCTGTAAATACTTCCAGTCGCTTATTAAAGCCTGAACACCGCAGCAGGATCGTTTGTTCCACAATTGTACGATCCAAGATTTAATATAACCCATTTGCAACGAAAAACGTGGATCGGAAAAGCCAGCGTATAAATACAGCACGCAAAGCTGACACTGCCAATTTTTTTTACAAGCACAAGCAAGAGAACAAAAGATTCGATGAGCGGAGTGAGTGATAGTCTCTTCAACATCAACTTACCAAAGATAACTTAGTTAGGTAGATGAAGACAAACATCAGCGCACGACATCGCATTGGAAAGATTTGTATCCTGTCGCCGAAGTGTTTGGAAGAAATTCATTTAAAATGATAGGTAAACAGAAATATTTATTTAAATCTTAGATTTGTTTGTAAGTCTTTTTCCCAGAAGAAGAGTTGGTAAGTCGACTTGTTACCAAAGATAACTTAGTCTTAGTTAGGTAGATGAAGACAAATATCAGCCCACTACAACGCATTGGAAAAATCTGAATCCTGTCATCGAAGTGTTTGGAAGAAATTCATTTAACATGAAAGGTAAAGAGAAATATTTATTTAAATCTTAGATTAGTTTGTGAGTCTTTTTCCCAGAAGAAGAGTTGGTAAGTCGACTTGTTGAACCCATGTGGTGAGTTCTTAAGACATTAGTTTAGTAGAAACTAAATTATAATAAATTTAATTGTTATAGTTTATAGATAAACTATACATTAAGAATAACCATAGTGAGTTTTATTTTTCTCCCAGTTAAACAACTTAATTAATGTATATACATTAGACATATGTTGTACATTTTATTTCTTAAGCATGAAACTCAATCTACAATGAATTAGAGCGGTGAGTTCTTAAGAAATTAATTTAGTATAAACTAAATAATATTATATTCAGTTATCACAGTCATAGATAACTGTATATTAGGAGAAAACTACAGTGAGTTTTATTTCCTCCCAGCTAAACAACTTAGTTAATGTTAAGCATTAGACTGAAGTTTACATATTTCTTAAGTAGTCAACTCATTCAGTAATGTTTTAGAGTGGTGAGTAACTTAAGATGTAAAACTGGTTTACCTGTGCCAGCACTGATAGAGAAATTAGTGTAATGTGTAATTAGTCAGTAGATTTATTTGACATGAGCACATGGACAAACAAATAGGTTTCTTGTATTTCATGAACACATGAGAACCAAATAGATTCACATAATTGTGTGTGTTGAGCTAAAGCACCCATGTGATGAGTCAAATGTATTTTCAATGTGGTAAACAGGTGGAATCAATATGTGTGCCACACAATAATACTCAGTCAACCGGCATGCTAGATTTGTTAAGATTCATAATGCCTGAATTTAGACTATGTAGATCACATTAACCCATGAGACAATGTGGGGACTCATATATATTTTTATTATTGCTACACATGAGGAAGTATCCTTTGAGAATCTCATATTTATGTCTAATGATCACATAAATCTATGTCATTGCTGAGAGCATGTCTGTGAGCATTAATGTGTGATTTCATTAATGTTAAACAGATGTCAATGTATCATTTGATAAAACCCATCAGTATGAATGACTAATTATCATCCAGGAAATATAATTTCTGATGAAGGATGAGATTTAATTGTAGTATCATAGTGGTTGAATTTGTGAATGTATTTTGTGTAAAGCACAGACATATAATAATTGTCATTCCTACAGATATGATGTGTCTGATGAATGATTGTGAAATTAGAGATTTCGTTGTGATATCAATGATGTTAAACATGTTAAGTTATCATTGGGAAATTACATAAGTATAATTACCCACCTTACATGCAAGTATGAATGATGTTAGATGAGAGAATTGATCATCTATGCACATATGAATGATGTCTGATAGGTGAGAGAATTGATCATCCATACATATGAATATTATTTCTGAGAATGAGTGAATGATGCAAAGGAGTATAATCAATCTCATGATGGAAAGCAACTTTGATATGTAATGCCATGTCTATCACCAGAGAACTTGTCGGCATAATCCATAAAATGAATAATAATTTAGTACACTCTGACGCATGAAAACACATTGTATTAAATATCACTTATCGTACAATCATCTCGGTTTGTGCACTAAGCACGATACAAACTATATCATACATTACGCACACTAAAATCATCTGGTTTTGGATCCTAAGCAAAATCCCACTTTGTATTTCATGTCACTCCTGTTAACACATATGGTCTAGTGTAATGATAATAATGTACTACAATGATGATGATGGTGATGATGACTGTAGTGTAATGATAATAATGTAATAATGATGATGATGATAATGATAGAATGATGATAATGATTATAATGACAATGATATAAGGAAACTATGATGATGTTGATGATGATGATGATAATAAATATTACATCCATGAGAATGGAAGATAACTTCTCACTTGAAGCATTTAATGAAGAAGAATGCACCTGAATGCTATACAAGAATTGATTCCATGATGTATTATATTGTTTATAAGCAACTACTCATTACAATGGGAAATTAATTTAAAACCCATAATGTATGAGACCCTTTTTCCTGAATAGAAAAAGATGTAGAGAACAAAACTGGGTACAGAAGAGAATGGTCAACATAATTGTCAAATTCGAAATCACTCAAGTTATTACGTAAACTATAGACCTAAGGACAGGCATAGGTGAAGATGAAACTGCACATCTGCTAGTTAAACCTTGAACACCTGATAGTGGAAGATTGGAGTGAGAGCAAACAACTATGTTGGTGATAACTAATTGAGAACACCAAGACTATCTTTCTTCTGTGTTTATTTTCTCTAAGAACAAGATTCCTTTGTGTCAGCGTCTCACACGAAGCACACTTCGTTCGTCATTTTTACACGCTACAGGGATTTCTTCACATGCATTCAAAGATATCAAACGTCGCATGTGGGTAAATCCTATTTATTTATGCATAACAGCATTATCAACATGATGCATGCATAGCACAACAATTTCCAGCACACATGGCAGTTAATTATCACATTACTATTATGTACATAGATGCTAATTAACACTCAGCTATATCAGTCATGTAATCACAAAACAGCCGGCTTCGTGGCTTAGAGGTTTGCGACTTTTCTCTGTAATCTCGTATATTCTCGTGGGTAACGTGATGATAGTGAGAATCAGCAGTGGTTCGAATCGCATCGGTAACTTACGGGGTATGTGAGCCGACCGCTCAGAAAACAATGGCAAACTACTGAGCGTAATCTTGCCAAGAAATCAACATACAGCTGAAAGATGCTGGTGTTGACAGCGATGTCCTGTGAAGAATATGCACCCAAAAAAAAATCACAAAACAACGCCGCACTCAGTACTCGCTATCTTCGCTCGCAAGGCTAGCTCTCACACCCGCAATCAGTAAACTCGCTCAGATACATGCGTCTTCCCTCTAACGTGTCCAGTCCTAGTCTGAAGCTTTCTGGTGTTGGGCCTGATGGTCACGTGATACGTGACCCCGTGTATCCCGGGATAATCGGGCTTTATCAGTAGTCACGCCGTACTGCTGTCCGGTCTTGTTGTCTCAGGTCCTTCAGTGCAACGTTGAGTGTGGGTCAATGACGTGGTTTTGTCTCCATGTCCTTGTGTCCTGTTTATGTCCTAGTTATAGCTGGGTCTTGTTTTCCCGTCTATGTCCTGTCTATGACATATCTCTATGTCCCTGCCTATGTCCTGTCTCTGATATCTCTAGTGTCTCTATTCCCCAACACGCTGACACTTTTATTGTTTTCACTTGTTGTGTTCTTAGGCTTTTACAACATTTGATTTCTAATGTCATATTGATGATATCATTAGATGTATGTGATTGCTGAACTTTCAGGTAGTGTTCATACTAGTGTAGATCCAGACCTGACTTTGTGAAGGCTGACTGCAGCACTTGTTGAGTGTGCACATTGTTGAGTTATGCCTTGATATAGTAGTGCAGAAACTTATCTACCTGAAAAAGTTCCAGTTGTCTCATAGGAGAGGTAATCTTTATTTAAACATTTACCTGCCAAAAATGGACAGAAAACCAAGATCCAACTTATAATGTTCTTCAAAACAATGTTTTCCCGTAGTCAATTTGAATAACGAAGACACAAACAATAGATTGCACGATTTATTGTCTGGCATATTTCACTGCATACTGCAGAAATCACACAACTTACGTGAATTAACTAGATCGTACAATCTATTGTTTGTGTCTTCGTTATATTGTTCTACTCAGACCTGGAATACTAAGACTACAGAACATACATCAATCAAGTGTTAGCCAAAAGGGTCCACAAACCTGGAAGTGGAGAACCCTGAGTGTAGACAGTTCTTTTTTTTCAGATCATCCATGCCAGTAAAAGATGAGCAGTACAAGCCATTGAAAAAAAAAAAAATATAGCTGGAAATATACACTTTAAAACTGGCCCATCCATGCTGTACAGTTAAACTTACATGTATATGTCCTACTTGAATTTCATAATATTGTCAATTTAGAATGCAATGTTCAAAATCCAAGTTTATGTTTATTAAATAATAAAACTGAGTTCATGTCATGTATTGATTGTATGTTTACTTGTCATAGTCAAATTGTTTTAAACTACCCTAGATAGAATTAATTAATTGGTATAGGAGAGGCAAGGAACCACTGAAACGATATTTTGGGTATAAAAGAGAATACAACTTTTTCTGTTATTTCCTGAAGGTATTCCTGGTTCTCTAAAACTCTATTTCTGGTCCCAAACAATTGAGTCAGTACAGCTAAATTAATTAAACGGGCAGGATCACACTGGGAAAAAGGACTTTGCATCCTTTCTCTCTTTGGGGTTGAGCCTTCAATCTCGACGTATCCGACAGCTACCAGATAACAATTGCAGAATGATACAAAAGTACCAACAATCAGAAGGCTGTGGAGAACGAGGCTGGGAAACTGGAGAGGCATGCCTGGAAAACAACACCATCGAACATTTCTGACTATCATGTAGCCAGTATAATAATGAATACTTTGACAAGGCAAAAACCCCCATGACAACGAAGGAGTGCTTGCATGCAGAAAGCAGCAAAGAGGTCCACCTTTTGGTCAACCAGCACATTTACCGATCTAGAAAAGATAAATAAACCGAATGTAAAGAAATGGACACAGACAACGGCAGAAAGAGAAGACAATAATTCTTTTGTGGTTTTAAACACTATTAAAACATTTTTATTTTATGACCTTCTGTCTTCATTGTGTGTGTGTGTGTGTGTGTGTGTGTGTGTGTTTGTGTGTGTGTGTGTGTGTGTGTGTGTGATTATGTTTGCGGTTTTGTTGTCTTGATGTTGTGTGGTTGCTGGTTTTTCTTTTAGTTGTTTTTCTTGGGGGGGGGGGGGAAGTTGCATTTTATTTTTATTTTTTTGGGGGTAGTTTTTTTTGGTTGGTAGTGGCTGGTGCGAACAGCTGGCATGTGTGTGGTTTGGCTCCTCTCGGACTGGCCTCCTGGGAGATTGTGCAGCGGATCGGATGGACATAAGATGATGGTAGGTCTTGGGATTGTCTTTGAGTTCTCTGCCTTTGCCAGTGTCCTTGCAACTAACACTAGTCCTTGTAAGGACTAAATGGGTTCAAGACCAGCCCTTCTGGGAACTATACCAGACCTTATGTAGACTTAATGGGTAAAAGATCAGTCCTTTTGATGACTAAAGGTTTTATATCAGTCCTTTCAGAGTAAGCAAAGAACAATTGGGAGGCCACTGAATCTGACAGGTCCTCATCATTACCGGTCCACATCAGGACCATTTCAACGCAATGATGAATATGCCTGTCAGTGCGAGCCCCAAAAGACCCAACTGAACCCGAAGAGCAGAGATAGAAAATATAATCAGTCCTGTTTAGGACTAAATCGAAATCGAATACAGAAAGGAAAGAATATCAAAACTCCCATAAAACGGCACAAAATTATAACAGACGCTGCAGAAGCAGGTTGAACGAGATCAAATTGTTATTTATTCCCCGAGAATATTGGATTGGATTACGAACATGTGGTACGTAAATATATAAAAACAACATTGCTTTCACCTATAACTACTTGATATACACATACATAAATAACATTACATTAAGTAAGTACTAATTAGTATACGAACGTATAAAAGAACACTACTGTAGCTTACGATTATGTGGTGTAAACATCTACAATAACATCAATTGCTTACACTGTATTAAAATATAAAATAGCAGAAAGCATTGGAGAGTCAAGGTGGCCGATTTCTCCTCCAGAACAAGCAACTGAAGGATAAGATACAGTCTACAACAGAACACCCGTAACCACCACTACAAACAAGTACAGCAAGAGATTGGAAGCCACCCGAGTGTACCCAGAACACGGCGATTTACCTGTGGTGTTGGTCAGGTAATTCTCGATGGTTAATCTATTGATATAGCAATACCCAGATACTTTCAGTATCTTCTGTGACTGGAACCAACTGACCAACTGGACATCCCGTGGACAAGGGCATTTCAAGAATAAAATACCATCCATTTTTAAAATTTCCAGACTATTTAACTTCGTTAGGGCTAATGGAATTTCAGTCAGTCTAGTCCAGTCGAGGTATAATACTCGTAAATGTTTCAGTGGTTGGAATGCCAAGCTAGAGATACTGATATTTCCATTCCAGCTTAGAATTAGAACTTCCATAGACGAAGTATTTGGAAAGCTGTTGTCATGTAGCTCTGATAATTGATAATTTCTGCTAAGATCTAATTCTGTAAGCTGTGAAGGGATCCTATCTGATGTAACTTCCTGAATTAAGTTTGACGAAATATCTAATTTAGACAATTTAGACATGCCAGCAAGAGCTTGTGGTATAACACTAAAAACGTTGTCTCTAATATTAAGTATCTGCAGAGTACCGTTAAGTGGACGCAGTGCTGCATTAGTTTCATCTCCGTGGCCAAGAAGATTTGATGCGAGTGACAGGTTGGTCAAATGTCTTAGCTTACTAAATGCATCGATGGAAATGCTGAATAGATAATTTCTAGATACATCAACCGAATTTACCAAAGTGAAATCTTTCAGCCATTCTGGCCAAGACGTCAAACTCACATTCTGAAACACCACAGAACGTAATGTCTGCCCCAGGTGCCGTAGAACATCGGTGTCCAGGTTTTAATAGCTACATCTGTCAATGTTAATTCAGTTAAATTGTTGACCTTGAGAAGTGCATCGGGCAGTTCAGAGAAGTTGACCTTGCTCATGGAGAGAGACTTCAGCGTGTCTGCTGAACTATTGAAGGCATCCGATGATATTGATGAAATGTTAACATTGGAAAATGTTAATCTGTGGAGGTTTGCAGGCAGACTGCTGCCGGTTATATTTCCCAGTTTACCAGACTGCAATGGATAATGAAATAAATTACATTACAATTATAAGTGACTAATAATAAACAGAAAATAAATTATAGTATGTTCGCTATTTATTCTTAATAATAATAAATTGTGACATTACATACATTGCGTTTTCCTTCTCTTCCTCTTCCTCCTGTTCTTCTTCATCATCATCATCCTCCTTCACTTCCTCCTTCTCCTTCCTCTTCTCTTCCTCATCCTTCTCTTCTTAGTCATCCTCCTCCTCCTTCTTCTTCTGTTTCCTCGTCATCCTCCACCTTCTCTCCATCCTCCTCTTCCTCTTCCTTCCGTTTCTCTTCCTCTTCTTCTTCCTCCTCCCCCTCTTCCTCCTTCTAATCATCATCCGCCTCCTCCGTTCCCTTAAATTTCTCTTTTAGTTCTTCTTCTTCCTCCTCCTCCTTCAGCTTGTCTTCCTCTCCTTCATCTTCTTCTTCCTCTCCTTTCTCCTTCCTCCTCCTCTTCCGTCTTTTACTATTTCTTCTTCTATAATACTGATTCTTCTTCCTCTTCCTTCTCTTCCTCCTCATCCTCTTCCTTGTCTACTGATTCACATGCAAAAAGTCATGTAAACGTCAACACGGACTACTCCTTGACGCAAACGAGGTCTACACCAGACACAGTCGAACATCGTGGACTCCACCCCCCCCCCCCCCCCCCCCCCCCCCCCACCCTGCAGTGACCAGGAAAGTACCGGGAATTTAACGGCGACGAACGTCAAGGTGAAATCCTGCAGTGACCATGAAAGCATGGGACATTTAACGGCTATGAACATCAAGCGGACATCCTGCAGTGCTGCTGCTTGGTGGTCTGGTTCGGCCATCCACTGGCCTGTCAGGCTGCGATGACTCATTTGGGGAGTGTGAAAGCGCCATTACTATAACGATATTCAATGTACAGCTTTTGACTGTGTGTGTGTGAGACATCTTCAGAATTAATTATGACCGGGCCATATTTGTCAATTAAAAGTGTGTGTTTCAAAACTGGTTGGCCAAACTACAGCGTACGTTTGCAGATTAGATACGTTCGTAACTAAATAATCCACACTGGGATCTAGAGTGGAGTCTGTTGACAGTGACTTACTCATATCCTTGTTAACAATGACATACCCAGAGCCTTGTTGACAGTGACACATTCCACTGATTTCTGAGATTGAATAGGGAAGGACATCCCTGCAATACGGTCCCCGTGAGGACAATGTATTGGTACTACATGGGGAGGATATTTGCTAAACCAAAATCTCTTCACTTGATGCGAGCTACTTTCATGGCTCGAACGACTTGAACACCGAAGGACAGAACTTAAGAGTATTCAAAAGGATTCATCAACCAACAACACACTATAATAACTGCTCGTGCGCTAGACAAAAATTATATGCGCTTAGTAATAAAAATGCGTGTCCCAGTACAGATTGGGAGGAACGTGGTCCATGATAATGAATATTAAACAGATACAACTTACCGTAAAAGTCAGGTCTGTAATGGTGCCATCCATGTCGTTTGACGCTAGAGGCGGGATGCCGCCTAAATTCCTGCACACAAGTGATGCCCCAGTGCACGTACAGGCCTGGAATGACAAACAAAACATCACATAATTGTCTGTAGTCTGGCTTTATGTTAATTATGTCTAGGTTCCACAGAGGACACATGTCGTTAATTTGAGTTGAGATGGGCCAAGAATTGACACCACAGCACTCTGGACATTCCCAAACACTCTCCGCCCTCATCTTCAACAGCCAGAGTAGAGCCCCAATACTTATATCATCGGTTGCAGTCTGATTGTATCCGCCTGGCCTTTCCTCTGAGTGCTGAATGTCGGCCAGATCCCATGGCCACTTCATGCCTCGCCATTCTCCCCAAAGTCCTGAACAATCTGCCTGAGGGTGCAATAGTGCTCCACCCAGCGCTACATACCCCGCCAACATGTCCGCCTGCTCGCTTCCCAACACACCAGCATGCCATAGAGGAAAGGTTCAGCGGATGCGACCTGTCTTTGATTTTTTAATTGAGGCAAGCCACGCTGCACGCAACACGCCTGTCTTCACCCTTCTCCGCCTGCTGTGTGAGTCCATTACAATCTCAAGTCTGTGCTGTTTGACCTCCAGCCAGCGGGACGCCACAGTGACCACCTTCATCTCCAGGCTCTCCTGCATGAAACACCATCCATTAACCTTCGCTGTGAACCCCCAGGTACTTCTTTCGTTACTTAGGAAAGAATCATCCGTGTATATCGTCGTGAATCTATTGTTGCTACTTCTCTTCTGTGCAGCCAATCCCTGAATTATCGATCATATGTGATTATGACCCTGCAGAAGTCTGTCTCACCCGCCTCTCCTCTCTGAATGTTTTTAAGCACAAACACTCCTGTGAGTGCGTCCTCTGCATGGGCATTGATAGCTTCCTCTTATCAATCTGTAGCCATTATCTGTGTCCAGGGCTTCGTGCAGAGGATGTTCCTTGTCTGGAGATTTGACTTAGCCTGCAGCACCCTCTGCCTATCCACAAACTTTTAGTGTTCGTAATGAATATATTGCACTGTTTGTACCCTTTCCTTCCAGAAATCCATACTGTTCTTCACCACTTCCATTTTTATTTTCTTTCTGATTCTTCTTATTATTTAACTCTTGCTACAGAGTTTGTGCTTTGTGCGACGCTTTCCACGCTGCTGAAAGACACTGAGCCATAAGGGATAACAGCCGGTGCAATGAAGTGGACCCTGTCGACTTTTAAGCGATTTTTTAAAATTATAACTCTGAGTATAATCTTAGTGACATGTTTTATGAGTTTAATTGTACGAAAACTGTGCATTCAATTGCTCCTGATCTGTTTGGTATAGCTACAAATACAGATTTCAGCATATCGCTCGGTAAATCAGGTAGATCCTTTATAAAAGCACATGACAGACAATCTTGGCGGGTGGGGTGGGTGGGCGGGGGGGGGGGGGGGGGCATAGAGCATTTCCCTAGACCATAATTCATCTTCTAAGGAAACAAAGAATATAGTACTTTTTCCACTATTGTAAATATCATTCAACATTTTAGTTAATATATCTACTCCAAATTCTCACACTACTCTAATTCTTCTATTGTGCTTCTATCTGGCCCAGCTGCTTTCCCTTTCATCATGTGTTTGAGAGCGTCAGCAACTTCTTTTAGAATAGGTGTACCTTGTAAGTTACTTTCTTTAGTTAATTCGTCCCTTTCTCCATCATATAATTCTCTTATATATTCATTGCACCTCTTAATTATAGCACCTTCCTCCAATAATATCTTTCCTAATTTTGATACACCCTGTATTTATCCTTATTTATCTTCCCACGAGCTCAGTGATTTTTCTATGCAGATGTTTTGTATCTTTAATAGAAAATAATTCACTGCCTTTTTAACCAACTGTCTTTTTCCTTCGCATATTTATCTCGTATTTCTTTATTTATCTTAGCATATACTTGTTTGTCATTTTTTGCTCCGTTTATACTCCGTACTTTAGCTATTGCAATGTACCTATGTTTTACAGTCACTCTGATTTGTTCTCGAATTTCTTCTGTTATGTTATATGTTTAATTAATAAATATTGTTGTTTAAACAATTGTTTTGTTATTGTAGATTTTTGTAACACATAATCGTTGTTTAAGGTAACATTACTTTACTTGTCTGTATATCAAATATTTTCTGTCAGGTATTGTTAGATATGGCTGTACTACCGTATGCAAGTAGATTGTACTACCTGCTGTCTGTTATTACCGAATATTGCGCGGCGCTCACCAAGGTAGCGTAAATGTCGACAGGGTCGACTTAATTTGCACATGGTTTTTATCCCATATGGCTCGGTCTCTTTCTGCAGGGCGGAAAGCGTCGCTCAAAGCACGAAATCCGTAGCTTCAGCGAAGGCCCACAGGAGACTCTGAAAAAATTCACCCGTGAACCGAAGGACGTGGCCCGGATCCGAACCCACAATCTTCGTAGCCCGAGTCAAACGGTTTAACCACTTCGCCACGGACCACACATTATGCCAACAGCTTCGGGCGGAGGAGCGCAATTGCGAGGGTACAAGCCTTATCCTGGTGTGAGGTAATGCAAACAAAAGACTAAATATCATGGCAGGGGATGGCTTTGGTCAGCAATTGGTCTATGATCGAAGCTCCGACAGGCTGCCAGTTTGATCATTGCCCTGCAGATTCGGCAGCTTCTGCAGCTTGTCTTGTTCCAGGTGTATTGGTGTAACCTTTCCTCTGGAGTAAACTAGGCATAGAGAGGGATCATGTTGCATGGGCAACACATGGTCTATACAATTCAGCCCAGGCTTTGTGCTATGGAGAGGTAGACTTCTATCGCAGGCCTTGCCGCCATGGGTTGTAGTTATTATGCCTTGTTTGTAGCACAATATAACCAACTATCGTCTGTCAAGACAACCGGGTGCCAGTGATACCAAACTTCTCCTTGGTACAACTTCAGACGTCAGGATGTATATATCTAAATCAGGGGTTCCTAACCAGGAGTGCTCGCATCCCCAGGGGGTGCTAGGTAGCATTTTAGGGGGTGCGAAACTTAACCAGCAGGGAAAAAGACAACGACTCTTTCCTAACGTAACAATACTGAAATACAGAAAAGGGATGTTACATCAAGATGCTTTGAAAACCGTATACAAATCTGTTTGAATTTAATTTCTATATTCAGTAGAATAATTACAAATACAACTAATTTGTAAGTTGGGAACAATGTTATAGATATGCGTGAATTTTATATATGTAGAACTGAAACTACATTATTATACATCTATTTATTGATTTCTGTTTTCTATTTTTCTCACAGACTATTAACCGTTAATCATGTAAAAACAAAATCAAAAGAAATGGGGGGGGGGGGGGGATGAGAACATACTAAATACTTGTGTAGGGGGTGCGAGAACATACTAAAAGTTTTCTAGGGGTGCGGGACATAGAAAAGGTTGGGAACCCCTGATCTAAAGGGTGTAGGTCCCAATATTTTACTGTTCTGTACGATCGACACTTCAGCAACAAATGTTTAGTTGTCATTTTACCAGTTGCACTTACATTCATCAGTAGCTCTCATCTGTGTTATCTTTATTATCTGTCTGTCTATCCATCTATCTGCACCTTTGTCTCTTTGTCTGTCGTGTGTCTGTTTATCTATCTGCCTTCACATCCACACAAAACTTCCCCCACACGTTTCAGTAGATATTTACAGTTTGTTATATGTCCTTTACAGGACATCCTAGCCAACATCTGCATTTGCTTGCTGTTTGTGATTTACTCAACAATGTTTACCTTCAGTAGTTTGCCATTGCTTTGTGAACGACCGACGCCTCGTACCATTATAATCAACGCACAGCGGTATGCTTGTAAATCTCCCGCAGGTGACATTGAACTCTCTAATCTGGCGGGGAATTGTTAAAAGCGTTCACTGTCTCTAAGACAGATATTTGAATATTGAGCACAACCCACCATTGGCAACGCTTATCGAATTTCGGTACGAACCTCGGGCCTTGTCCACGTCGGATTGAAAGCACTAGACTCGAGTTTCGCTGTCTCTTGTGGTCGTCCGTAGTGCAGAACCCTGAATGGTCCAGGGATCGAACTCGTATCACTGGCGTTTGAGGCGGGCGTGTAACCACTTGACCACGATGCTCTTGCTAGACGCTATCAAACTATCATACTAGAATATCGCAACGTCATCCGCGATCTTCAAACCTCAAATCCCGAAACAACCATACAAATCAAGACATATATTGATTGGCATGATTCAGCCCATTTCTTTCAGTCGTCAATGCAGTAATCATTTCAATCGACATCTGTCTGTGTGTGCGGTTCTCTTTAATACCATGCATTTGTGCTTTGACAGATCTCTACATGTCTGGTGTTTAAATGTTGCCCATAGCTTAATGTGCCTTCTTCATTCCCCATTGGCTCTTTGTCGTGTCTTCATGTCTTACGTGTCGCCGAGACATGTAGATTACTTAATGCGCCGGTCCTCGGTATTTTAGCATTCTTATGTTATACCCGAATCTGCGGCCACTGTCATAATATCAATATAATGTCTTATCATCACGGATTGATCGTGTGCGCATTGTGTGGAGGAACAGGTAAACCATTATTGCATGGACAGAATGCTACAGCAGTCATTGACCAGTGGATCTGGCCGACATCAGTTCTCCGAGGACAGGTGAGACTGAGACATAACCAGATTGCAACTAGTGCCATTACTATTGGAGCACGTATGGGAAAGTCCCGAGTGCTGTGATGTCGGATCTTGGCTCGACTCAACTAATCACGTATTGTAACCAACTACTAACCAAACCAATCACATGAGCACACTTCTTACCTCAACATTATAAGGACACATAGCCGTCACAGGCGACAGAAGGACAGCAGTTGAAACTGAACATACGAGAATCCACAATATTGCATCCATCTTTAGATACTCATGAATATTATAGCGGATTCCAGATGTAGAATATTTGTTGAATAGAACAAGTTCGTGCAGCCGTGAGTTTGTGTGAAATGTGTTTCTCCAAAGATATGCACGAAAGTATATAGTCGGAAATCTAGTCCTAGTACGGTATTGATTTTGTGGATGCATCGTCCCAGAGTCATGCTTAAGGTTGTGAAGATCCATCTACCCTCGAACTTTGGTACCTGAAGTTTTGTCACACGTGTATTTTGTTTTTAAGGCTATCATCTGATGGCCAGCGACATACAGGCAGATAATACAGCAAGACACTCAGGCTAGCAGGAAGTGAGCATGAGCATGACAAACAGACAGACAGGCGGACAGACGAACGGAGGCACAAACAGAGAGGTTGACATACGGGTAGAAAGATAGACATTTGTGATAATCTAATTGTGTCTTCAAGAGGTCTGTGGTATTCAAAAACTGTAATGTCTTTAAGAGAGTTTGTTCTATTTTATTTACGTCTGCAACAGTTTGTGATTTGTTTTTTTTGTTTTTTTATCTATGTCTACAACACAACTGTGTGCCTTCTATCTATATCTGCAAGAGAGTTTGTGTATTCCATGTCTTTAAGACTTACTTTATTATATTCTATCTGTCACTGAATAACATAATACACGTATTTCATATCTGAATTACAATTTCTGTATTTTACGTTTGCTAGACTGTTTGTGCTATAACTTCTAAGTCTGCAAGACAGTTGGTGGTACTCGGTGTTTGCAAGACATAGTTGGTGGTACTCGGTGTTTGCAAGACATAGTTGGTGGTACTCGGTGTTTGCAAGACATAGTTGGTCATACTCTGTCTTGAAGACACAGTTGGTTAGACCCGATGTCTGGAAAACACAGTTGGAGATACTCTATGTCTAGAAGACATAGTGGAATTCCTTCTGTCCATCGTTTACGTAAAACCTACCCAAAGAAGTGTATATAATGTGAGACTTTGGTACTCACACTGGATTCCACAGCTAGGGTACGGGTTTGTGCAAGCAAGAAGTCCCCCTGTCTGACCTGCGGGCTGCAGTACCACAGTGGCTAGATTTCCGTATTGCGGCCCGGTGGTCAGGAATTTGTTCCTCATCGGGGAAGATTCGAATTTTAAAAATTGACTTTTCCTCCCAGGTCAACCCAGCCAAACTGGGTAACAGGAAATGTCTAGGAAAGTGAATGCGGACACAGACCGTATGACTCACCGAGTGCTGGTTGCTGTATGACAATATGCGTCAAGCACCACGTGATCAATGCGCCTTCCTCTTCTCATAGCCCATGCCGTGTGGCATTGATCTTGATGTCCGTTCACAGTACGTTGCCTCCTCTTCTGTCAATCATTCCTGGGATTGATGTTATTCCATGCCATGGTGTCAAACTATCCAACATCCTCTCTCTCTCTCTCTCTCTCTCTCTCTCTCTCTCTCTCTCTCTCTGTCTCTCTCTCTCTGTCTCTCTCTCTCTCTGTCTCTCTCTGTCTCTCCCTCTCTCTCTCTCCCTCTCTCTCTCTCTGTCTCTCTCTCTGTCTCTCCCTCTGTCTCTCCCCCTCTCTCCCCCCCTCTCTCTCTCTCTCTATATATATATACAACATTTGAATAGACATCAACTACCGCATAGATGGAAAGTTCCTCAACCTCAGAAGGCTGAAAGCTAAAACCAAAATTAACAGCGACACTGGCAGAGAGCTCCTGTTTGCTGATGATTGCGCTCTATATGCCAACTCAGAGGCAGACATGCAACATAATGTTTCAGCTTTCTCACATGCCTGTGCCAACTTTGAGCTCAATATCAACTTGGAGAAGACTGTAGTTATGTACCAGCCAGCTCCAGGGAATAATCACACTGTGCCGAATATCAAAGTGAATGATCATAGACTAAGTGTTGTGGACAAATTCACCTATCTTGGCAGCACTGTGTCACAAGCTGCCACAATTGATGATGAAGTGAAAGCAAGAATTGCCAAGGCCAGTGCGGCCTTTGGCAGATTGTACAAGAATGGGACAGAAACGGAATAAGCCTGCAAACAAAGCTGTAAGTCTACCAAGCAGTTGTATTATCCACACTGCCAAATGCTTATGAAACCTGGACTGTTTATCAGCGACACGCTAGGACATTAAACCAAGTCCACACAGTCTGCCTTAGGAAGCTACTGAAGATTAAATGGCAAGACAAGATCCCAGACACTGAAGTCCTAGAAAGAGCGTCCATGTCCAGTATCCACACAACACTAATGAAGAATCAGATTCCCTGGGCTGGTCACTTGATTGGCATGCCAGACAACAGGCTCCCTAAACGAATATTTTTTTTTAACGGTTAGCTGCGGAATGGCAAACGCTCCCAAGGCGATCAGAGGAAACGCCTTAAAGACATGCTGAAGATCTCACTAAAGGCTTTTGCAATTCATCATGAAACTTGAGAGACTGGTGATAAAGACCGAAATTCGTGGCGTACGTCATTACGCAATTGTGCAGCCACTTGTGAAGCAATCAGAACTGCAAGAACTGTGAAGAAAAGGCTGGACAGAAAAACCAATGCAGGAGATCCTCCTCCTGGAATGTCAAGAATTCTTTGCCCACATTGTCAAAGAACATTTCGCACCAAAATAGGCCTTATCAGCCATCTTAGAACTTATGGCTCCATACTTTCAACCCAACTGGATGAAATGAATGGTTCATCATCATGATTTATGGATAAACAACATTTTTGAACCGTCTTAATGACCTCAACGCCAAAACCCGGGATTTCAGAAACCAATAGCTCAAAACACACCAGCACAGAATAGTGGATGGGGAAAGCCTTATTGTAAAAGCTGTAAAACTAATGATCACCACACTAGTTCTTGCAGGAATAAACCCCCTACCCAGTATGTTGCGTGTATGACAACGGGGGCAAGTACCCGACAGAACTTAGATTCTGGAACTAACGGTAAACCACCCACAGTCGAGACTATTCTGGTAAATGGTAGTCCAGTGCAATGTCTCTATGACACGGGATTGACCTGTGAGGCAATCATAAGTAGACACTTAGTGAAACCATCCCAGTTGACTAAGCAAAGAGTTGCAGTAAAGGGTGCTACTAGGGGCTCCCAAACCATTTATGCTCAGATAGCTAAGGTGCATGTGACATCTAAGTATGTCACTGGAACTATTCCAGCTGCTGTGATTGAAGATCCCGTATATCCATTTATCCTCGGATGTAAACATGTATATTTAGGGGGAACCCTCATCACCTATAATAATGGCAATGCAGACCCATAATAAGGGAACCGTTTTGAGTGACCCTGACTTATCTATCAACCCACTATCGGGGGAAATTAGGGCTGCCCAAGCAGCATGTCCAACCTTACAATCTTGCTTTGGCAACCTGCCAAAATCTAGGAATCCACCCAGAGTTGGTGATTTCTATATACAAGACGAGTTGCTATTCCATAGGGCAAGAACTATGGGGAACTTCCATGAACAGCTGGTCATACCCAAAGAGTATCGTGCACCTATATTAGAAATGGGACATTCACTCTCGGACAGTGGGCATATGGGGATAAAAGCTACAATCCGAAGGCTTGCTTTCTCCTATTTCTGGCCGGGGATGACCAGGGATATTAAACAATATGTCAGGTCATGTAAGGAGTGTCACCAATTCCCACCCAAACATAGGGAAACTCAACTTACTTTAAGAGACAGAGTATTTGTATTATTACCAAAGAGGGATAATAGATTAGAACTTGGTTGGCAGGGTCCTTTTCCTATACTAGAGAAGGTGTCCCAGACTAAGTATAAAATTTATTTTAGGGGTAAACCCACAGTTTTTCATATCCACTTGCTAAAGAAGCAGGTTGGAGTAGAAGAGTCACCGGTGCATCTGATGGCATTCTCGGTGGTAACTGAGGTCAAAGGTGGAGATGACTCGTTAGTGGAGTATCCCCTAAAACCTCAGGAGACCAGGAATGATGTCTTCCTCACCCTGACGCAGAGACGTCTGAGTCAGAGAAGAGTAGACGAATTCCAGTGTCTCATGCACCAATGCGTACAGATAAGCCTGGTAAGACTAATATTGTCCAGGTCGATATGAATGTTAACACTAAGGACTCAGCTCCACAAAAGCATTATCCTGTTCGTACGCGAACCGAGAACCTGTATACTTCTAGAATAGATTATATTCCTAGAAAGAATCATTTAGGGGCGGATGGCTTTAGAAGATAGCATCCACAGTGTAGATCTCTCTGGAACCAACACCAGGGGAGAAGGGCTCTTAGAAGAAGTCTTAAGAATGAAGAAACATGGTTGAGTAGACAGGGTTCTACTTAAGAGGGTGAGACTAGTCCAGATGACCCAAAAATGTTAGAGTGAGTGCTAACAAAACTAAAGGGGAATCCTGCTGGGAGAAAAGTTTGTTTTCTCAAACTTTTCTTTCAACGGGGAGCATCTGTGACGTAATAGACAGTCTCCCCCTTTATTTTTGCTTAAATTACAGTGCAGATCATATTTTTCATTATAAATATATCTAGGAAAACGATCTTTTCCCTATTTTCCTATGTTTGTAGATATCTATAAATATGCCTGTATTATTGGCGAGAATTTAATATATTTAATCTCCTGTAAACCTAGTGAATATTCTAGTGTTTTTAAAATATATATTATACAGTATATTATAGAACTATTAGTTATGCATGCCTTCTGCCCCAGCGCAAGTTTGGCTGAATAACATATTCAGTTTTAGCCTGCGACCCGGGTGGCAACACGAGAATCTGCCTGGCCAGTTGTCGTCAGCCGGCAGATCGTCCATTTGGTCGACTAACTCGAAGCGGTAGGACACAGGCGCCGATACTAGCTGTAAAAAGACATATTGCAACAAAATAATCCAGGCTTTAGTTAGCCGATATTTGGGAATACAAATTGCTAGCCAAATTGATACCAAAAAGTAATATTTACACTGCTAGTGGCACTGTTCCCCCGTGGAGAGGTTTAATCACCACATTTTGGAAGTTCTGCACCTTCTTTGGTGGTACCATAAGCCAGCAACTTGCAGCAACGCATACTTACCAGTCGTGGACACCATGTCTATTGCCGGAGAGTGAATCCGCAACCTGAACTGGAACTTCACCTGAGTTGACAAGCCGGACCCAAATCTTGAGCTGAGTGGCCAACCTCCTCGGCTGACACCTTTAGCCTGCCAACTTAGTCTAG
Organism: Cepaea nemoralis; assembly: GCA_014155875.1. Lineage (NCBI taxonomy): Eukaryota > Metazoa > Mollusca > Gastropoda > Stylommatophora > Helicidae > Cepaea > Cepaea nemoralis. The sequence continues at coordinate 35,334 of JACEFZ010010950.1, read as the reverse complement.
GATTTGATTGCCTACACACAAGGGCAACAGACTTTTACATGCCACACTTTTCATTAAATTAATAGTTATATGTGATACCAGAAACATACTTAGTATGTTGCTGTTATACTCTAATTTAATATTAGGATACTGAGAGAGCGAGAAGGAATGCAAGTTGTAACTTTATATTTGTACTCTTCCTCCATGTTTGTGAGAATGGATCAGTTAAAGGGGGCTCTTTACTTTTTGGAAGGCACGTTGGAGATACTCATTAAGGCACAGTTGGAGAATTATTCCTAGGTAATGGTTGTTCGCTTTACTCTATGAATGGAAGGCACAGTTGAAGACTACTCTGAAGACACTGGTAATACCTGGGACATTGGATCTTACTCTATGTTGGAAGGCACAGTTGGTGACACGATGTCTGGAACACACAGTTGGAGATACTCGATGTCGGGATGACACAGTCTGATACTTTATGTCTGGATTTCTGGAGACACTTGTCTGGAAACACAGATGGAGACACTCGATGTCTGGAAGACACATTTGGAGATACTCAATGTGTGGAAGAGACAGTTGGAGATACTCGATGTCTTGAAGAGACAGGTGGAGTTACTCGATGTCTGGACGACACAGTTGGAGATACTCTATGCCTGGAAGATACAGTTGGAGATACTCGATGTCTGGGAAATACAGTTGGAGATACTCTATGTCTGGAAGACAGCATATATTAAGTAAAAGACACCAGTTCATGCCATGAGACGTGATGAGTAGATATGGTAAATAGTAGACGTGATGTGTAGATGCTAAATAATAGACGAGATGAGTAGATTGTAAAAGTTCAAGTGCTTTTCCATGCCTTGAGGAGTATATGGTATATGATGCTACCCGACATTTTCTAGGTCGACCAGCACTCAATGGAAGTTGTGGGAATTACTGCACCAGCTGCATATTCTTTCTGGCTATTTACTGGTACCTATTTTTTACCTAGTCAAATTGGATAAGCGTATGCGTGGTGTGCTGATGTACAGGTAGTGGGTTCAACACCTTAATCAATAAAATGGAGTAAAATGTTGACTTCCCGTCCCTCGGAACGTAATTTACAAGTACCTCAGAAGTCAGAGTGGGTTCGCCTGATGGAGAGGGTCACTGATAATAGGGAAAGCTAATCCACACGCAGAATTCAGTCCAGTGCACCAGAAGTAGTAGCAGGTGTAAGTAGTAGGCATGAATTCAAAGCCAGCAAACAAAAAAGAAAAACCCAAACAAACTAAATGCGGTTGTTGGGAATCAATGTCATGATACAAACACACATCAGACAATGTTCAGGTTGGGCAGAGTCAAATTAACATGTTTGTATTTCCCTGTTTTCACAATGCCTGTTTGTCAGCGTTAGGTTAGGACATGCCTTCCTGGTAGAGCCTTTGTGGTGGCTTAATTTAATGTCAATGAATCAGCAGCAAAACTAGAAGTGGACGGTAAGAGCGAGGCTTGATCTGTACATTTGCTAAACAAACGGATATTATGCTCATTGTATAGAGTTAATTGTGTTCTGGATCACAGGCGGGGAATGACGACGTGTGCAGTAATTCACTTCCCGACTGTTTTGTTTCTGATTGAGCATACGTGACCTGGGTAGTCGTGGTAGCGCAGTGGCTAGCTGGCTCGCCTGCCAGCTCGTCAGGTATATGTTCGAATCCCACCGAGGTGGATGTTTGACATTCACTTGGCCTGCCAGGCAGATCTGGTATATGATGTTATCCATGAAATATTATGGCAACCAAAGGATACAGGCCGGATATTGATCACATGACCAATCGAGTTAGGATTTTAAAGATAAATGCTGCTTGCATGTTCTGTATAGAACGTCGCAGTCAACCCCAGCATTTACTGGATGTTTGTGATTTTCAGACACATTTACGTTCATTAGCTTGCCATTGCTTTCTGCCGACACGCAAACCATTGTGAAAATCAACACAATGCGATCTGCTAAGTTGCCATTGTGTATATACAATGTGGGGCTAGCACCATATACTGATTACACACCGAAGTGTGGGAAAGGTTCCTTTAATTTTACTTCACTCCTTCCCTCAGATTACCCACGTGACTTCCTATGACAAACATGAGTACCCTTTTAAGACCCTCTCCACAGCATCCTGCCACTCTTTTCCAAACAAGGTACGTGAAACAACGTTAGGATATGGAGAGTTTAGCCTGAGAATCGCCGCTAGGTATTTCTTTATTGTGACCTTAATTGATGATTGTAGGCAAGAGGTCACTTGATAGAGAATGGATACAGCCATAGGTCAGTAGTGTCACCGTGAAGAAGGAAATCAGTGACAGACGACATCCTTTACAGATGCCTAGATAACTCTAGCAGTAAGGCCATTTTCGACGGAATAGAAAATATTGCAGCAAGTCAAATGGTTCGGTCACATAATTAGGCTACGAACATATAGTATACCACAAAAATCCATGCTGTACAAACCAAATGGTACCAGAAAAAGGCCGACCATGTAAACGATTGGTAGGGGGAATAACATGGAGTCCATGGGAATCTCCATATATGAAGCGTTTAAATGGGCACTCTCCCGCTGTTTATGTTTCACCTCATAGAAGCAAGGTATAAAAGAGACAAGATTAGATGAGAAGTGATGATGATGATATTAGATTAGATTAGATTAGATTAGAGTAGATTAGATTAGATTAGATTAGATTAGAAAACAAACATATATCAATAATGAACATACAATAGTGTAGTAGAAAAAAAATAAACGAGCAACAATACATACCTTTCAATTGTTTATTAGTCTGCCACAAACAATTTGTATTAGAGAAAATAAACATGTAACAATAAATGAACATTAAAGTGTGTAACATTAAAGTGTGTAATAGCAAAAATAAACAAGTAACAAAAATGAACATTAAATTTTGTAGTAGTAAAAATATCAAGTAACATAACTGAACATACCATTTTGTCGCAGTAAAAAAAAATAAACAAGTAACAATAAAATCCAGTGCACATTGAGTCGTATTGGGTATATGGTGCCAGGTCTATGGTTTCGGAGACCAACCGTCACTGGATGGCTTATGTGTGCTATATAACCGCCTTTATATCCCAGAACTATTTCATACAACTCATTATAGGGTGGGTGGGCCTGGGAAACCAGGTAGCCTTCACCAAAACAAGGGAGTCTCCGTGGCGAAGTGGTCAAGCCGTTCGACTCGTGCTCCGAAGGTTGTGGGTTCGATTCCGGTCGCGTCCTTTCGGTATTACGAGTTAAATGTTTCAGAGACTCCTGTGGGTCGTCGCTAAAAGCTACGGAGTTCGTGCTTTGTGCGACGCTTTCCGCGCTGCGGAAAGAGACCTAGCCATATGGGATAAAACCCGGTGCAATGAAGACGACCCTGTCGACTTTTACAGCTACTTTTGTTTTTAAAATAACAAAAAAAAAGTATCTACAGGGGTTCGAACACATGAGCACACAGTCTGCAACCTAGCGGGAAAGACATCCTACCCATGTCTACCCCCAAGCCTAAATGGTCTATGAAAGTAAAGTTAGTTGCATATCCTTTACAGGACGTTGTCAGTAAAAGCCAGCATTTTTTTTTTTTTGCTTTTGGTGATTCCTTGGCAAGTTTACCTTCAGTAGTTTGCCAATTGCTTTCTGAATGAATTGCTTTCCATTGCATGAAATCCAGTTTCTGTTCCGTGCCACTCTCCTGTCCCATGCACCCTCATGCAAAAATTATCTGCGATGTCGTTTTCCACCATTCTGCTGACAGGTCCTGTGTTTTGTGTTACAGAAGCCATGAGGCTCAGATACCAGTAATTGTTGCCTATTTTCCCAAATGACTAACACTTTGCTTAGCTGATCTCTGTTCGACTCACTCTTTGATTCCTGTGATACCGCTCCACTTAAAAGTTTTCAAGTTCTTTTCAGCTTTTCTGATTTATTTTCAGTCCTATGTTACCATTAGTATAGGACCTCTTCGCTGGCTGTTGCAGCCGAAGGCGGTGCAGGCATGGAAATGCCTCGAGTGCTGTGATGTCGGTTCTTGACCCAAGTCAACTCGTGCTGTCTATGATTCAGAACATGTCATGTTTACAGGCCAGATATGTGGGGTTGTTTATTCTTGTCCATAGTTCAGTATTGATGTTACTTCATCTTAAAGATACGCCTCTTTCACATGGAGTGCTTTTGTGACTACTGCAATCCGACATCTCATTTCAGAGAACGGACGAACGAACGAACGAACAAACAAACAATCAAGCGGACGAATAAAGAAACGTTATTTTCAATGGGTTAAGAATTTGGCACGCAGGCCCGTCTTACATACTGCTTTCTGATCTCTCTGCTCGCATTTATTAGTTCCTTGATACATCACTTATGGAACTAATCTTAGACAACAAACAGAAACAAGAATAGCTTTATAAACACATGGGAAATGTGCAATATTCAATATACATGACTCACAAACATTGAAATAATGATTAGCACATGTAGATGTATCATTAGGAGAATGTGTATTATACTATATAGTTGTACACTGAGTTGGCTACACTGAGGGGTACTCGACACTCAGTACACTGAGTGACTTTTGTCAGGTCTTAGTCAGATATGACTGAGCTACCGTATAACAGTAGACGGTACTACCTGTTTTCTGTTAGCGCCGAACGTTGGTCGGCGCTTACCAAACCCGACACCCCACATTGTGCCTACGGCTTCGGGCGGAAGAGCGTAATTGGGAGGGTACAAGCCTTACTCTGGTGCGAGGAAATGCAAGCTAAAGACAAAATGTCATGGCAGGGCAGACCAGGCCCTAAGCCTTGGTTGGCAGCTGGTCTAGGGATCGAAGCTCCGACAGGCGGACAGTGAGAGCATTGCTTTGCTGATCCGGCAGCTTCTGCAGCTTATCTTGTTCCAGATGTAGGGGTGTTACCTTTCCTCTGTGGTGAACTAAGCAGGCCGAGAGAGGGATCATGCTGCATGGGCAAACACATGATTCTCTGATATTTAGCCCAGACTTTGTGCTATGGAGACACCAAAATTAGGAGGGTACTGATCAGAGAGTTGCTTTTTGCAGATGATGCTGCAGTTACGACCCACTCTGAGGAAGAATTGCAATGTCTACTATCTGCATTCTCCAATGCTTGTTCTGAATTTTGTTTAACAATTAGCAAAAAGAAGACATATTATGTCACAAGGTGCACATGGGGTACCATCAATCTTTATTGACGACGCCGAACTAGAGATTGTAGACCATTTTACATATCTAGGATCAGTGGTAAAATAGCAAATTATCCCTAGATCAGGAAATCAACATCCGGATTGGTAAGGCAGCAACAACAATGAACAGGTTAAGAAAAAGAGTCTGGGAGAACAGGAAGCTTACTGCAAAAACAAAAGTCCTTGTCTATCAAGCCTGTGTCCTTAGTACTCTTCTCTATGGCAGTGAAACCTGGACAACTTACTCACACCAAGAGAAACATTTAAACAGCTTTCATATGCGGTGTCTGCGAAGAATTCTTGGTATTAAGTGCAAGACAAAATCACAAATATTGAAGTATTGGAAAGATCATGTTGTGTGACAGTTTATTCCATGCTCAGTCTTCGTAGACTTAGATGGATAGGACATCTTAGGAGGATGGATGATGGTAGAATACCAAAGGACATCTTTTTTGGTGAATTACAGATGGGTAAGAGATCTCAGGGTCGGCCTCTACTACGATACAAAGATGTGTGTAAGCGGGACATGATTGATACAGGCATTGATAATGCACATTGGGAGCAAGTCGCCGCTGAACGTGTTGCATGGAGGGCAAACATCAGAAATGGAATAAAGACAAAGGAGAAAATTATTGCAGATAAGTCACACACCGAGCGTTTGAGACGTAAGATGGTGCATGATGGTGGAAATGACCACGTGTTCACATGCACCCACTGTGAACGGACATTTACAGCGCAAATTGGCCTTATCAGTCACATTCGCTACCGCCATAGGTAAAAGTTATTATGCCTTTTTAAAGCACAAACTATCGTCTGTCAAGACGGCAATGTGCCAATGAATGTATACTGAGATTATTATCGCACACAAAAATTTGACATATTGTTTGTACTGAGATTGTATTGATATATGTTGTGATTGTAGGCATAGGGATGTGTGGAGTCTTTGATTTGTTATGGAAGATTGTTCCACAGCTGAGCTGATGAGTACGCAATTACTTGTTTTGCATAAGTCTAGCATAGGCTTACGGACATGAGTTTTATTTGTTTGCTATGCCTAGTGTTATATTTAAACAATGACAAAGGTAGCTTGGGACACTTTGATATGGGATTGGGTGAATTACCTTGGCCTTATTAAAAATGTGTGTTTGCTTAATATTGTCTCATTTTACCGTCACAATGAGGATCCTCTTCCATTAATAAGAATCATTACTGAATCGGATCGAATAAATCAGTGCTGAAAGTAGAGGTGAGTGGTGCGGACAGCTGGTATGTGTGTGTTTGGCTCCTCTCGGGCTGGCCTCCTGGGAGATTGTGCAGCAGATCAGACGGACATCAGATGTGGGTAGGACTTTGGATTGCTTTTGATTTCTCTACCTGTGACAGTGCCTTTGTAACTAACACTGGTCCTTGTAAGGACCTAAATGGGTTCAAGACCAGACCTTGTGAGGACTATACCATTCCTTATGAGGACTAACTGAGTACAGGACCTATCATTGTGAGAACTATACAAGTCATTATGGAACTATACAAGTCCTTATGGGAACTATAACCATTCCTTATGGGAACTATACCAGTTCTTATGGGACCTATACATTCCTTATGGAAATATACCAGTCCTTATGTGAACTATACCATTCCTTATGGGAACTCTAACCAGTGCTTATGGGAACTCTACCAGTGCTTATGGGAACTATATCATTCATTATGGGAACTATACCAGTCCTTTTGGGAACTATACCATTCCTTATGGGAACTATACCAGTTCTTATGAGAACTATACCATTCCTTATGGGAACTATACCATACCTTATGGGAACTATACCAGTCCTTATGGGGACTATACCATTCCTTATGGGAACTATACCATTCCTTATAGGAACTATACCAGTCCTATGGGAACTATACCATTTCTTATGGGAACTATACCATTCCTTATGGGAAATATACTAGTCCTTATGGGAACTAAATGAGTACAAGATCAGTCCTTCTGAGGACTAAAAAAGTTAGACCAGCCCTTTTAGAGTAAGCAATGTACAACTTGGACGCCAATGAATCTGGCAAGTCCTCCTGAGGACCGATCCACGTCAGGACCAATTGAACGCAATAATGACAATTCCAGTTAGAGTAAGCCCCATAAGACACAACCGAACTAGAACAGCAGTGAGAAGAAAATATAACCAGGTTTGTTTAGGACTAACTCGAAAAAGAACAAAGAAAGGAAAGAATATCAACAATCCCAGACAACGGAAATATATTATAACAGACGCTGCAGGAGCAAGTTGAACGAGGCGGAATTTTGTATAAAATCCCTCCCCAATCCCCCACAAATACTGTATTAGATTAGCAACACCGTGTTTTGTAACCATATAAAATAACATTCCTTCAGGCTATAGATCTTGATAGAAAAATATATAGATAACATTAAATTAAGTAACTACTAATTGGTATACAGGCGTATAAAAGAACATTACTTTAGCTAACATTCATTGACACCTTGCCGTCTTGACAGACGATAGTTTGGTACATTGTGCTTCAAGAAGGCATAATAACAATAAATTCAATAATCCATGGTGTTAGCGAGTGTGACTGATAAGGCCAATTCGTGTTGTAAATGTTCGTTCACAGTGGATGCATGTCATTTCCGCTGACATGCACCATCTTACTGAGTCAGGTCTTAGTCAGATATGACTGAGCTACCGTATGACAGTAGACGGTACTACCTGCTTTCTGTCAGCGCCGAATGTTGGGCAGCGCTTACCAAACCCGACACCCCACATTGTGCCAACGGCTTCGGGCGGAAGAGCGCAATTGGGAGGGTACTAGCCTTATCCTGGTGCGTGGAAATGCAACCCAAAGACAAAATAAGTCATGGCAGGGCAGACGAGGCCCTAAGCCTTGGTTGGCAGCTGGTCTAGGATCGAAGCTCCGACAGGCGGACAGTTAGAGTATTGCTTTGCTGATCCGGCAGCTTCTGCAGCTTGTCTTGTTCCAGATTATAGGTGTCAACTTTCCTCTGGTGTGAACTAGGCAGGCCGAGAGAGGGATCATGCTGCATGGGCAACACATGGTTTCTTTATTTTAGCCCAGGCTTTGTGCTATGGAGAGGCATGCTGAACGTGTTGCATGGAGGGAAACTATCAGAAACGGAATAAAGACAAAGGAGAAAATGATTGCAGATAAAGCACACACAGAGTGTGAGAGACGTAAGATGGTGCAAAATGGTGGAAATGACCATGTTTTCACATGCACCTACTGTGGGCAAACATTTGCAGCAAGAATTGGCCTTACCAGCCACACTCGCCACCGCCATGGATCGTAGTTATTAAGCCTTTTTAAAGCACAATGTACCAAACTATCGTCTGTCAAGACGGAAAGGTGCCAATACAATGCAATGCACCATCTTACGTCTCACACACTCGTTGTGTGACTTACCTGCAAGCACCTTCTCCTTTGTTTTTATTATATTTCTGATAGTTGCCCTCCATGCAACACGTTCAGCGGCGACTTGCTCCCAATGTGAATTATCAATGCCTGTATCAATCATGTCCCGCTTACACACATCTTTGTATCGTAGTAGAGGCAGGCCCTGAGATCTCTTACCCATCTGTAGTTCACCTAAAAAGATGTCCTTTGGTATTCTACCATCATCCATCCTCCTACCGTACCATATCCATCTAAATCTACGAAGACTGAGCATGGAACAAACCTTCACACAGCCTGATCTTTCCAATACTTCAGTATTTGTGATTTTGTCTTGCCACTTAATACCATGCATTCTTCGCGGACAGCGCATATGAAAGCTGTTTAAACGTTTCTCTTGGTGTGATTAAGTTGACCAGGCTGCACTGCCATAAAGAAGAGTACTAACGACACAGGTTTAATAGACAAGGACTTTTGTTTTGGCAGTAAGCTTCCTGTTCTCCCATGTTTCTCCCTGTTTAGCTAACCATTATGTGGTGTAAACATGTACAATAACATCAATTGCTTACCCCGTATTAAAATATCAAAAAGCATAAAGGATTTGAGAGCCATGGTCACCGATGTCTGTCCCAGACCAGGCAACTGAAGAATAAGACACACAGTCTACAACAGAACACCCATAACCACCACAAGAAACAAGTACAGAAAGACATTGGAAGCCACCCGACTGTACCCAGAACGCGGTGATTTACACGTGGTGTTGGTCAGGTAATTCTCGATCGTTAATCTATTGAATATAATGTTGCAAATTCCAGATACTTTTAATGACTTCTGTGACTGGAACCAACTGACCAATTGGACATCCCGTGGACAAGGGCAGTTCATTACATTACCATCCATGTTTAAAATTTCCAGATTATTTAACTTCGTTAGTGCTAGCGGAATTGCAGCCAGTCTAGTCCAGTCTAAGTATAATTCTCGTAAATGTTTCAGCGGTTGGAATGTCAAATTAGAGATGCTGCTAATTCCAGTCCAGCTTAGAATTAGGACTTCTAAAGACGAAGTATTTGGAAAACTGTTGTCGTGTAGCTCTGATAATAGATAATTTCTGCTAAGATCTAATTCTGTAAGCTGTGGAGGGATCTTATCTGATGTAACTTCCTTAAGTGAGTTAATTGACATATCTAATATAGACAAGTTAGACATGCCAGCAAGAGCTTCTGGTATAACACTTAAAATGTTGTTGCTAATATTAAGTATCTGCAGTGTGCTGTTAAGTTTGATGCTATTGACAAGTTAGTCAAATGTCGCAGCTTACTAAATGCGTCAACGAAAATGTTGAATGGATAATTTCTAGACAAATCAACAGAATTTACCAAAATGAAATAATTAAGCCATTGTGGCCAAGAAGTCAGACCCACATTCTTAAACACAACAGAACGTAATGTCTTCCCCAGGTGGTGTAGAACATCGAGTGACCAGGTTTTAATAGTCACGTCTGTCAATGTTAATTCTGTTAAATTGTTGACATTGAGAAGTGCATCAGGCAGTTCAGAGAAGTTCACCTTGCTCATGGAAAGAGATTTCAACGTGTCTGCTGAACTATTGAAGGCATCCGATGATATTGAAGAAATGTTAACATTGGAAAATGTTAAACTGTGGAGGTTTGCAGGCATACTGCTGCCGGTTATATTGTTCAGTTTACCAGACTGTAATGGAGAATTATATAAATTGCATTACAATTATAAGCGAGTCATAATAAACAGGAAATAGATTTTAGTATGTTAACTATTAATTCTTTATAAAAATAAATTGTGCCATTACACATATATTTTGCCTGTCTTCTTCTTCCTCCTGCTTCTATTCTTCTTCTTCCTCCTCCTCCTCCTCCATTTCCCCCTTTTCCTCTTCTTCCTTGTCCTTCTAACTCTTCTCTTCTTACTCATCTGTCTCCCGCAAAGCATTTAACGGCTATGAACATCAGCTTGCATCCTGCAGTGACCAGGTAAGCATCGGGAATTTAACTACCATGAACGTAGAGCTGACATACTACAGTGGCCAGGAAAGAACCGGGAATTTAACGGCTATGAATGTCAAACTGACACCCAGCAGTGCTGCCGCTTGGTGATCTGGTTTGTGCCATCCACTGGCCCGTCAAGCCGCGATGACTCACTTGGGGAGTGTGAAGGCGCCATTACTATTACAATGTCCAGTGTACAGTTCCTGATTGTGTTTGTCAGACATCTACAGAATTCGTTGTGACCGCGCCAGATGGGTCAATCCAAATGTGTTTGTCCAACACTGGTTGGCCAAACTACAAACTACTACTACTACGCGTGTGCCTGTTTGATGCGTTCCTAAATAAATAATACTAACTGGGGACTGGAGTGGAGTCTGATGGCAGTGACATGCATAGAGCCTTGTTGACAGAGACATGCCCAGAGCCTTGTTGACAGTGACATGCCCAGATCCTTGTTGACAGTGACATGCCCAGATCCTTGTTGACAGTGACATGCCCAGCAGTATGTTAACAGTAATAAATACATATTAAACTGCTTTCATTCTAAATATCTATTTGCAGGGTAAAGTTCTAGTACTAGCCTTGCTCAATCCACTGATTTCTGAGATTGGATAGGGGAAGGAGAGTTCTGTAATGCAGTTCCCGTACAGACTATATATTAGTAGTGAATGGGGAAGAAGTAGCTATACTAATACCACTTCTCTTGATGCAAGCCATATGCATGGCTCAAACAACCTGGACGTCAAATTACGACAGAGTTGAAACGCAGACTTCAAGAATAGTTCACCATCAAACAACACGCTAAAGTACCTGCTCGTGCACTGGACGACAATTATTTGCTTTTAGTAATAAAATGCGTGTACCAGTACACGTTTGGAGGAACGTGGTGCGTGATAATGATGTTTAAACAGAAACAACTTACTGTAAAAGTCAGGTCTGTAATGCCGCCATCCTTGTTGTCTGATTCTAGAGCAGGGATGCCGTCCAAATACCTGCACACAAGTGATGTCCCAGTGCACGTACATCCCTGGAATGGCAAATAAAACATCTCATACTTGTATGTAGGTTAACCCTTTGTAACTGATATCTCGGTTCCTAATCCACACAGGTCGTTAATTTGAGATGAACGTCACGAACCGACAACACAGCACTCTAGACATTCCCAAACACTCCCCGTCCTCATCTTCAACAACCAGTGTAGACTCCCAATAATTATAACATCGGTTGCAGTCTGATTGTGTCCGCCTTTTCTTTCGGCGGAGTGCTGAGCGTCGGCCAGATCCCCTGTCCACTTCATTCCTCTCCTTTCTCTCCAGGTTTCTGAAGATATCTCCCTGATGGTGCTACGGTACTCCACTCAGCGGTGCATAGCCCGCCAAACTGTCCGCCAGCTCATTTCCCAACACACCACATGCCATGGAGGAAAGGTTCAGCGGACGCGCCCCGTCTTTGATTATTTAATTGATGCAAGGCACGCTGCACGCAGTACACCTGTCTTGACCCTTCTCCATATGTTCCGTGAGTCCATTACAATCACGAGTGTGTGATGTTTGTCCTCCAGCCAGCAGGACGATACAGTGACTGCTTCCTTCTCCATGCTCATACAAGGTGCTGTGGGCGTCATATGCCTAACTTTCCTGTACGAAACACCTTCCACTAGCCTTTGCGGTGAACCTCTGGTCTCTTCGTTTGCTACATAGCAAAGAGTCATCCTTACAGATTATTGTGAATCAATTGTTACTACTACTTTTCTGTGCAGCCAATCCCTGCACTTACTGTCTTATGTGATTATGGTCCTGAAAAGGTCTGACTCATCCACTTCTTCTCTCTCAATGTTCTCAAGCATACACACTCCTCTGATTGTGTCCTCTGCATGGGCCATCTATAGCTTCCTTGCCTTCTCCCTCAGTGTTCTTACGCATACACACTCCTCTGATTGTATCCTCTACATGGGGCATCTATCTGTGTCCAGGGCTTCATGCAGGGGATTTCTTTGTATAGAGAAATGAATTAGCCTGCAGCACCTTGAGTCTGTCCACAATCGATGGCACTTCAGCACTTTCTTTCTTACATTCAATGATGGTGACTTATTGCATAAGATACTTTTCATTTTTGAAATGCAGATTGTGCTTGTCCTATTCTGTTCTTAATCTATATTGCGTATCTTCAATCTGATGTTTCAAATGACCGTAGGTATTTAAAATTATCCAGTTGATTACGAATTTTCCCTTCTATTTCCATTTCACATTTTGGTGTCACCGTTTTTTTCCCGTATTGCTATTGTTACTGTTTTCTTGATATTCAAGAAGAGTCCTTTGTTTGCACTGTCTGTTACTGTAATGTCAAAAAATTCTTGTAGATCTTTTGCATTATCCGCCATGAAAAATGTGTCATCTGATTAGCGTATATTGTTTATATTATAACCTCCGATTAGTATTCCTGACTTCTCTTTGATCTCTCTCATTATTACTTCACTAAAGCGGGATAAGAGATCCGGTGACAAGACACACCCCTGTCGTACTCCTAGCTTTCTTTGTTCCTAATTGTTCTCTTTATTTCCCATTTTAATTGCTGCTACTTGGTTCCAGTAAATTTCTGTATTATTCTATGATCTTTCCCATCAATGTTGATATTTCCAACATTTTAATCAGTTCATTATGTTTTATATTATCAAATGCCTTAGTATAATCTATGAAGTATAGATATATGTCTTACCGTGTCTCTATTGATCTTTTTCTTAGTGTTCGTTTTGTATATATATTGCATAGTTTGCAACCTTTTCTTCCACAAACCCATTCTGTTGTTCGCTAATTTCCATTTAATATTTTCTTTCTTGTTCTTCTCATTATAATTCTGAGTAGAAGCTTAGTGATATGGTTTATAAGGTTAATTGTACGAAAATTTTCACATTCAATTGCTTCTGGTATTTTTGGTATAGATATAAATACAGATTTCAGCATTTCACTCCGTAAATATCCACTGCTGTAAATATCATTCATCATTTCTATTAATATATCTACTCAATATATATTTCTTCATATGTTTGACAGTGTCAGCGGCTTCTTCTTTTAGAATAGGTGGACCTTCTAAGTTACTTTCTTCTGTTAAGTCTGCCCTTTCTCCATCATTTAATTCTCCTATATACTCACCCCACCTCTTCATTGTAATACCTTCCTCCAATAATATCTTTCATGTATTTGGTTTCAGAGATCCTGTATGTATTCTTATTTTTCTTCCCGGGAACTTACTGATTTATCTGTGCATATTTTTGTATCTTTAATATAATTTAATTCAGCATTCTTGCACTCACTGCTTGTTTAACCAACATTCTTTTGCCTTTATACATTTATCTTAGCATATTCCTTTTAGTCAATTTTACTCTATTTGCTTTTGTTCATGAACTTTAAGATTTCTTCAATCGTCCATGTTGTCCTTAGATTTTTAGCTTCTCTTAGGTAATATTTCTTTGTTTGTATGATGAATGAAATCTATTTAACATTTCCTTTTGCCCGAATGTAGCAGGTGTAGGCCCCAATATCTGTATAAGTTTGACACTCCGGCAACAGATGTTTAGTGGTCATTTTACCTGTTGCACTTACATGCATTCATTCATTCATTCAGTTGCATGTTAGTTAGTTATTTAGTCGACAGATCATCCTCATTGCACATCGAACCATTCAGTCCATAAGTGCTCGGATCCCCTCCTCAGCAAATCTCGCAACGTGTAGCGGCTAACGACGCCAGTTCTGTGTTGGTTTATCAATCTTCTTTGGCTTCCTGCGTAGTGTTCTTGTTTGGCCACCCCTCTTTTAATTTGCTGCTCTCGCAGTCTGGCCATTGTTGTAGATTCACAGTCATCACTTGGTTGTCGCAAAAGTCTTACTTCTCGTAGAGCATTCAGAATGTCGGCCTGGTCCATGGCGCGTCCGTCCTCCACAGTAGCCTCACCTGCGAGCTTGTCAGTCCGCTCATTTCCTTGTACTCCCGCATGCCCTGGCACGAAGATGAAACTAATCTTTGCCAGTCGAGACCGCTCCAGAGGCAGCAACCATTCTCTTCGGATCGACCCCTCCTCTATCCTCTTGATCATGTTCATTGAGTCGCTAAGGAAACAAGCCCTAGTGAATGTCTGTGTCTCGAGCCATGTTATTGCTTTACTTACTGCCATGACTTCCATGGTCAGGCTACTTGTGGTTTCAGTGAAAGCACCAGAGTCCTCCTTCACAATTCTCCCTCCGGCCCGAGCTGTAAAGGCCCATGAGCTTCTCACATGTCGGACGACCGACCCATCTGTGTAGATGACCGCGTCACCGTCTAGCGAATTCTCGAAAATCAACGCTTGTACTTCAGCCTCAACAGCAGCCGGATTTTCTTGTCTGCATTTTCTATCTAGTTGGATGCAAACTGAAAAGGATGTGCAGAAGTCTGTTGGCACTTGCACCCACTCCTCGCCAGGTTCTAAGTCCTCAAGTGAACACACCTGTTGAAGAATGTCTTCGGCTTGACCCATCCACGACCGTCCTCTTTTTAACCTGCTGCCCTTCACCTTCCTAATTTCACTATGCAGTGGATGTTGTGTGTTTGCGTTGACTCTGAGGTAGGCGCGTGCCCTGCAACCTTGTATTCTCTCTTCAATGGTTGGAAAATCAAGAAGGTAGCGCATCGCCCTGCATGCTGTATCTCTTGTACATCCAAGAATAATGCGCATAGCTTCATTCTGTATCCTTTCCATCCTTTCTATCTGCTTATGGCTGAGAGTCAGGATTGCCATTGCATACTCCAAAACAGACATGACCAGCCCCTCGTACAGAAGACATAGATGGCGCTGCTCACAGTTTGCTGCCGCCATCACCCGCATCGCTGCCAAACCCCGCTTGGCCTTTGTTATCACCTGGTCTATGTGCACATTATAAGCAAGGCTTCGATCAAACCGTATCCCCAGGTAATTCATTGCCTGCGTTCTTTCCACCGTCCTCTGAACACAGCATTACAGTTGGTGTTGGAGTGTTGACAATATGATTATTCAACGAGAACCAAGTCACTGTTGCCTTTGTTGGGTTGACCATTGCCCCAGCTTCATCACACCAAGTACTTATGCGATTGAGTTCGGTTTGTAGTTCCACAGCAACCTCCTCTCTATCCTTACCCTGACGATACACTAAACATCATCGGCATATGACAATGTCCTGCCAGGTCCAGTGATCTGCTCACTGGTGATTCTCACTGTGTAGGCGTTGAACAGTACCGGAGATAATGGTGATCCCTGTGGTAGGCCAGGATATATTGTTGTTGGTTCCGAAGTCCAACTGCCACATCTAAAAACTACTTTCCGTTGGAAGAGGGCTGCAGCGATCCAACTAAGGTGGAATGGACTTACGTTTAGTTCGAGAAGCTGAAACATTAAAAAATCCAGTGGTACTCTGTTGTATGCGTCCTCAAGATCAATCGCTGCAGCAACGGTTTCAGTGCCTGCGTGGAAACCTTCATAGACATCCTGGGCAAAGACTGCTGCATTGGTCCAGGTTTCTCTTTTTGGACGGTACCCACCCAGGGTAGGTGGGAAAACACCTTGCCTCTCTAGTTGGCTTGATATTTTCCTGGCAATTACCTTGTCCAGCAGCTTGCCTATTGTATTCTGCATGGTTATAATTCGATATCCCTGAATTTTTTTGTTGTCTTTGTCAGGCTTCGGCAAGGGAATCAGGTAGCTGTGTAACCATTCCTCCTTGATGCTAGCACTCCCTATACTGTTGTTGTACATGTCTGCTAGTTTCTCTAGCTCATTGTCGGTACACCTATTTATGTCGTCGTATCTTATGCCATCAGGACCTGGAGCACTGTTTTTTGATCGTCGAAGCACAGCCTTGATTTCTTTCACTGTCACTGTGTCTTCATCCGAAGTGTTCTGGGCCTTGCATCTGTCTGAGGTGACCTCCTTGGCCAGATTTCGGCCTCCCATGTCTGTCTGGTTGCTCTGCTCAAGGTAGCGTTCAAAGAGGGCTTTGCCCTTGTCCTCGTCAGTCCTCTGCCAGATGAGGTCAGCACCTTGGAAGTCAGAAATGCTCTTATTCTTGACTACACCACTCATGCTTTTATGTAGTCGCCAGAACAATTTCAGTGACTTGTCTGTGCTTACTCTTTGACACACCTCTGCCCATTTTTCGCTTTTAACAACCTTGACCAGTTTTTTGAAGTAGCTTACTTTTGTGTGCATCTCTCTTTCTAAGTGCAAGCAGGGACTAGGATGACCAGCTCTGTTCTTCTTGGCATTTTGCCATCTCCTTACAGCACTACGCTTATCCACCCAAGCCTTCTCCACCTCGAAACTCCACCACGGTGGCTGCTCCCAGCTTTTTTTCCTGCCCTGAAACGTTCTGCGCTTGTCACGTCTTATTTTACTCACCACATCTTGCCCTGTACTGTCATACTGGAACGTCTTTACCTTTAGCTTGTGCTGCCTGGTTCTGCCTTTCTCCACCAGTATGCTGCAAGGTTGGTGGTCACTGCCATGGTGTCCTAGGACACCCCATCTACACACTGTAGTGAGTGAAGGTGAAACTAGCGCCAGATCAATAGCACTGTCCTCATCGCCCGGACGGCTTGCTGTCCTGGTGACACAGCCTTAGTTGATACAAACCAGGTCGATGGTTTCAAGTGCAGTCTCGAGCTCCTCCTCCTGTGTATTGGAGGAAGTGTTTCCCCATGATCTGCCTTTAGCGTTGAAGTCACCACAGAAAATAACATTTCTCTCGTGGCCTAATATGCCACTTAAGCACTGCCACTTCTGGGCGTCCACACTGGCATTGCGGGCATAAACATTAACCAACACGAATGGTATACTGGAAAGAACTCTCAACGCCTGTATTTGTATATCGTCACTGTCCCAACTGGACATGTCTAGCTCTGACACCACCATGCTGTCGCGAACGAGAATCGCCATTCCCAGATGTCGTCTGTTGTAGAAACATTTGAAGCCGGCAATTTGGAGTAGCTGATCGCCCAGTCTCGTCTCCTGGAGTGCTACAATGTCGTTCCTGTAAACTAGGGTTTCTAAAATAGAGCCCCGTTGTTTTACACTGGCACAGTTCCAATATAGAATACGGATATTCCTGAGTCCTAGACGGTGACACTTGAGTCTAAAACCGCCTCAAACCACCACGCTTACCTTGCTTCT
Source organism: Cepaea nemoralis (assembly GCA_014155875.1). Classification (NCBI taxonomy): domain Eukaryota; kingdom Metazoa; phylum Mollusca; class Gastropoda; order Stylommatophora; family Helicidae; genus Cepaea; species Cepaea nemoralis. The sequence continues at coordinate 17,510 of JACEFZ010010950.1, read as the reverse complement.
TTCTCCCTGCGCGGCTACCACGCCGCTTCGGTATGTTGACTGCTGACCGCTTGAAAAACACACGTTGTTCCGCCATGTTGAAAAAAAAGTAAACACAGACTGAGAAAACCACACACGCTGCTGAAAATTCACTCAAGGATGGCTTTGCTCGATGCACGAACTCCGTAGCACCCGCGCAGATCTTGAGTAGAAACTCCTGGTTTTACATCCTGGCACACCAATTACACGCAAGAGATGAATAAATCCATCCCCAACGCGAAAAAGTTAACGAACACAAAACAACACGACCGTCCGTCGCCATCTTGAAACCGCAGTTGCATGTGCTTTGCAGAACCTCGTTCCCATAACAACCTTCCGGAAAACCTCTCGATCATAAGCAAGATGTCCCGCGTCCGATACACATATCTGGAGATCATCCGCCACATCCTGCACCCATATTATCTTTGGCCTTCCTCTTCCTCTCTTCCAAAGCATATACCCCTACATTATTGTTTTGTCCAAACTTTCGTGACGTTTCAAGTGACCAGAATATTTCAATTTTCTTTGTTTTATCGTCTTTAATAGCCAACCTTCTTCAATATTCAGCTCTTGAAGTATGGATGCATTTGTTCTTTTCTTTATCCAAGATATTCTTAGAACTCGTCTATAACATTTATATCCAAAGGCATTTATGCGCTGTACAGCTTGTTTAGTAAGTGTCCAGGTCTCACTGGAGTATATTGCAATGGGAAAGATGCATGCTCTTAAAAATATAATTTTTGTAGTTCTGTCTGTCCTACTCCATAAATTATTCATTGAGATTGATAGTCGTCGTTTAATTTCTTTCATTGTGTCACCTTTGTTGGTAATCAATGACCCGAGATATTCAAAATCTTACACCACCTCCAATTTTTCCTCACTAACGTATATTCAGGCTATTAAGTTTTCTATACCATTCTGTGTTGTGGATCGCAATACTGTATCATCAGTATACCGAATCTCTGATATGTCATGACCACCGATATTTAGGGCTTCATATAGCTCCCTGTTTATATCATCTCTTACATTTCTCATTATATTTTCGGCGTACAGGTTAAGCAAATGGGGGGACAGCACACATCCATGACGGACTCCCTGCTTGATGTCAAACGAATCTGATGTCTCGCCATCTATTCTAACCGCTGCTTGTTGGTCTAGACAGAGCTTTCTTATGAGTTTGTATTACATGTGATGGAAAGCCCATATTCATCATGATTCATCATGATGTTGTACATAATCAAATGCCTTTGAATAATCCACAAAACATGAGAATAGGTGTACATTAAATTCTCTGCACTTCTCTATTATTAAACGCATGTCGGGTATGTGATCTCTTGTTCCTCTTCCTTGTCTAAATCCAGCTTGAAATACGTTAATCTCTTCTTCCATTTTCTTACGAAGTCTTGCCATTATGATTTTTAGTAGAATTTTACTTGCATGACTGATCAGGGCAACAGTTCTATAGTTGGTGCATAATTTAAGTTTGCCCTTTTTTGGTATTGGAATGAAGATAGTTCTCTTCCAATCTTTTGGCCATATACCATATTTCCATATCTTTTTACATAATGCGTGATATATTTGTATGCTTTCTTCTCCTCTCGCTTTAATTAGTTCAGCTGGTATCTCATTACATCCAGGTGGTTTACCATTCTTCAGGTTCTTTATTGCCCATGCAATTTCATCTAATGAGGGTTCAGGTTCTGTCTCTGCTGTCATTGGCTCGTGTATCTCATTCATATCCTCACTGTCACTCATGTCATACATTCCACTGCAGTACTCCTGCCATCTTTCTAGAATATGTCCAGATTTTGTTACGTTAGTTCCCATCTTGTCACAGATAACATTCAATTGAGGTTGAACATTTCTTGTCAATAACACCATTTTGTTGAACATTTCGTAATCGCTTCCATTCTTATGATATTGCTCTATTCTAGTACAGCAATCTTGTATATATTGACTTTCGTCCTTTCTTGTGTTCTTTCTTATTTCTCGAATAAAACATTTATACTTCATCCTGCTGGGGGATGCGTGGTCTCGAGGTATGGTGTCCGCCTCGAGAGCTGGAGGTCCCGGGTTCAAGCCCCGGTGTGGACCGGGATTTTTTCACGTGGACTTCTAGTAAAAAAATTTCCCCTGGTCTCTGGGTAGTGAGATCGGAAGCCCGTGTGTATTGTTGCGCACGTAAAACATCCCTTGGCAGTTGGAAATCGAAAAAGAGTAGCCTACGGCGCTGCCCGGGCAAAAATTTCGAGTTAAAAATCTCCCCAAAGTATTTCAGGATCCTCGCCTTGCTACGGAGTTCGTGCACTGAGCTGAATTTCTCCAAACTCGGATTTGAGTTAGGAGAAGAACGGAGCACTTATGGGTTACACCAGTGTGCCGTGATGTTGATCCATCAACTAAACTAAACTAAACTTCATCCTGCTGTTATTGGATTCACATCATTTCTGTTTTAGTTCCCTTCGTTGTTTTATTAATTCTAACGTGTCTGATGTAATCCATGACTTAAGTTGCTTTTTCTTGGTCGGAAATAAATCTTTGGCTGCAGTTATCAAGATATCTCTAGCTTGTACTTCCAGTTCATTATGTGTAATTTCCTCTTGTACAGTCATCAAGACCCCAAAACGATTCATAACTTCTACAGTGTACGTGTCTGGTATTTTTGTGAAATCAAAATGGCCTTGGTCCCAGGGTAAGCTTTTTGAGTTTTAATTTCAGATCTGCTTCTAATAACTGATGATCTGTATCACAGTCTGCACTTCGTAGGGTTTTTGCAGATGTTATGCTTGATCTCCATCTTCTATGTATTAAAATATAATCTATCTGATTTTTGGTAATACTGTCCGGGGACTTCCATGTGAAGAGTCTTCTTGGATGTTGTTTAAAAAGTGTCCTGGCTATCGTTAACTCATTTTCTGTGCAATATTCAATTAATTTGTCACCTGCATCATTTATATTTCCTAATCCAAATTTTCCTAAGACGTGTCTCTCATTTTCAGCTCTTCCTGTATCTACTTTTGCATTAAAATCTCCCATTATTATTGCTATATCATTATGACCAATCTTATTTAATGTGTCTTGCAGTGTGTTGTAAAAATCTTCAATTTCGTCCTCCTCTGCTGTTGAAGTAGGTGCATATATCTGTATCAGAGTTGTGTGTGTGTGTGTTTTTTTTTTTTTTTTATGGACGGCTTTTTATTCTAATAGGGAGGATTATATCACTAACTGGGTTATATCTCATTAAAGCTTTTGCAGTTGTTTTATCTGAACAGAATGCCACTCCACTCCGGCCTCCGACGACTCTACCAGAATAAATGAAAAGACTTCCATTTTCAGTTGTAAAATGTCCCTTGCCGCTCCAGCGATGTTCACTAATTCCTGAAATTTGAATATTTAACCTCTCAATCTCATCTCATACTACTTTAAGCTTCCCCTCATACAGAGTTCTCACATTCTCACGTTCCTATTCTTACTGTTTCTTAGTCTGACACAGGGGATTTTCTTGGTAACAGAGTCAGGATTAACTCCGTCATCACGATTACTAGTACTGGTCCCTGTGTCACACTCTTCCCCAGTGTTATCTGATCTGCCTGGCCTGGGAGTCTCGCCACCAGATCTCTTTCTTATTATGTTTTCTTTCATGGTTGTTATGGTTTCTTGGCAAGATTTGCAGAAGGTAGTTTTCCTTTGCTTTCCTTCTGGGCAGTGACTGTACTAGTCTGTGGCCAAAACCATTGTCTCTACTGATGAGATCAACTAACTATCGCCGCAGAGCGCAGACCGAAAGCTACAACAATCTTTCGGCTGCTCTTACACTCCATTCGCCACCTGCTTCCATGGTTTTACGTAACCCTGACTGGGTAGTTAAATGGGTACTCCACCTTCCCAAAGGGTGTCGCGTAAGCTAACGGAGGAAAGGAGGCGTCTTACATCTCCTTTGATAGGGGATACCCCTACCCCTCTAACCGTACATTTATCAGTAGTTCATATCGTTATTATCTTTATGTCTCTCGGTATCTTTGCCTCTCTGTCGTCTGTCTGTTTATCTATCTGCAATCACATCTGTGAAATTTATGATGTTTACGCCAAAACACCGTTATGAATACAGAGTCAGAACCGCTTCAACTTTCAAAAATAATACGGCAAGTCACTCCTAAATTCTTAAATGTAACAAAGATACACCCCCGACAGCTTTCAGGACAGGACAATGCCTAAAAATAGAACTCGCCTCCGCTGTCAGAAATTGGCAACTGCGGATACCTGCAAAAGCTGCAGAAACCTACACCCCCGCATTCCCGGAGAACAACAGCTGCAGGATGATGACAACATTTCCCGCCAGGAAAACACCCAAATAGGAGTTATTTTGATTCGTGTAGAGAGAGAAATTAACAAAAGCGTATTTAAATTAGGCAAACTGGGATGGGCTGATGCAGGCTGCATCCATATTGCTGATGTTAGGCGGCAGTCGACAAAATGAAGATCTAGGAGAAGTTTGTGATTCTATTTTGGGAGTAAATAGGTTCCTTTATTGGATGAGGTAAGTGTACACGTGTACCCCCAAACAGGACATCCTGATTGTGCTGAGAGACTTCAATGCAAACATAGGTAGAGAGCAAACTAATAAAAAAGTGGCCGGTATGGAAAGCCTACATACAACTTCAAATGATAATGGATGGAGAGTCATCAACCTAGCAGAAGCCAAAGGACTGCAGATTAGCAGTACCAGACTACAAAGAAAGGATATACACAAAGAAACTTGGAAATCATGTGACAAGAGAACCTATAATCAAATAGATCACATTGTAATTAACAAAAGAAATGCATCAAACATACAACAAGTTAGAAGCTATAGAGGAGTTGAGTGCCACAGCGACCACTTCCTCGTTGGAGCAAAATTTAAAATAAAACTTAAGAGAGCTTTCTATACTAAATTACAAAGATTACACCCAAGATATAACAAAGAAAAACTACAAGAAATTACAGTCAAAGAGAAATTTACAGATGAAATAAAATTTAACTTGAAACTCTGCAAAACCCTTTGGAGGAAAGCGTTGACCAAATTTGGTTGAACATCAAGAATACAATTCAATCTATCGCAGAAGAATGTCTCGGTGTGTTAACCACGCATAGAAAGAACAGATGGTTCAATCAAAAATGTGAAGAAGCAGTCATTAGGAAAAAGAATGCCAGACAGTTATTGTTAAATGACATCAACAACATCCAAAAGGAAGAGCAATATAGAAATGAATGTAAAGAGGCTACAAATATAGTCAGACAGCAGAAGCGAGAATATATGAGTAATATAATCAAAGATATTGAAACTAATCACCCCAAAAAAACGAATCCAGAAAGTTTTTTTAAAAGAACTGAAGTCAATGAAACGAGGGCATCAACAAAACACATATGGTTTAAAAGACAAAAATGGGAATATGATAAATACCAATGAGGAAATGTGCAACACATGGAAAGAATATTTTGTTGAATTACTAAATTGTGAAGCTCCAAGTAACACCTTCCCACAGAAAGTAGTTCTGACGCGTGAACCACAAATTGAAGAACCTGCATTTGAAGAAATCCTATATGTAATCACACGACTTAAAAACAATAAGGCAACTGGGGCTGATGGAATTGCTGCTGAATTTATAAAGGCAGGTGGCCATGCATTACATCTAAAGCTATACGAACTAATAATAAAAATCTGGAGGACAGAAGAATTACCCCATGACTGGAAAGAGTCATTATTGATACCTATCTTTAAGAAAGGAGACAAGTTCCAATGTGAAAATTACAGAGGAATATCACTACTGTCCACAAGCTATAAGATACTATCCGCAGTATTACTAAATAGACTAAAACCATATTCAGAATACATATTAGGTGACTACCAGGCGGGTTTTAGACAAAACAGTCCAACAATAGATCAGATATTTATCTTACGACAAATAGCCAAGAAAAATTGGGAATATAAAAGAGATCTCCATAACATTTTTGTGGATTTTAAAAACGCTTATTATAGTGTCCATAGGAATAGTCTATGGAATGCTATGCAGGAATTTGGAATACCAAGGAAGTTAATCAACATAACCAGACTATGCATGGAAGATACTTATAATATAGTAACATATAATGGCAGGAAATCAAACTTTTTCCAAATAACATAAGGCTTGAAACAGGGTGAAGTAATATCGCCGCTACTCTTCAATCTGGCTCTAGAGAAAGTTGTAAGGAAGGTAATTGAGGAATGTGGTATTGGAGGAACATCCAAGCTGCTTGGTTATGCAGATGATATATATATTATAGGGGAAAATGAACAAAAAGACATTATAAATATTGACTCACTTAAAGGAAAAAGCCCAACAGATTGGGCTTGTTATCAACAAAGATAATACAGAATATATGGTAATTTCATGAGAAGGAATGGCTAAACACTCTGGCCACATACAAATAGATAATATGACCATTAAAAGAACGGAAACATACAAATACCTGGGTACAATCTTCAACTGCTCCAACATCATAAGGGAAGAAATACAAACTAGAATCAATTCTGGAAAAAAGACATACTATGCACTACAACATCTTCTAAAATCAAATGCGCTATCTCGTAACACCAAAATCACAATATACAAAACACTGATAGCAAGAATGGAAGATAATAGGGAAACAAAACTCGCTTACACTCAGGAAACAGATGACCGTAAACCCCGAGGTAGTCCAAGAAGACAGTGGAGAGATTATATATATACAGACCTACAAGCACTTGGAATCAATGACTGGCAAGAGAAGGTCAACCAGAGAGACGAATGGAGACGGATTGTATCTGCAGCAAAGAACCTCAATGGCTCGGAACGCTGAAGAAGAAGAAGAAGAAGAAGAAGAAGAAGAAGAAGAAGAAGAAGAAGAAGAAGAAGAAGAAGAAGAAGAAGAAGAAGAAGAAGAAGAAGAAGAAGAAGAAGAAGAAGAAGAGGTGTACATTTATTAATCAATGAACGATATTATAAGAAAGATTTGGAAATTAGCTCTCTTTTTTCTTTGTGATAATAGGAGCAGCTTTAGAGAAATACTCAGAAGATGTTGGTGATTCTTTCTTCCACATACAAAATATTGAATTAATTTCTTGCTTCTTCAGTTCATGCACTTTATAAAGGATAAACTTCTCATTCACATGTGTAGCTTATGATTAGGAAAAGTACTACCATGATGCTTTTCTGAAATATCACTTATTTTCTTTTAAGATGATGCTTTTCATAACTATCATTTATGATCTCTTTATGAATATTAAACAGAGAATGGGTTTCTTTATATATGTAATGATGTATAAAGTAATTGAGATTGAGATTTCTCATAAAATCTTCTTCTTCTTCTTCAGCGTTCCGAGCCATTGAGGTTCTTTGCTGCAGATACATTCTGTCTCCATTCGTCTCTCTGGTGGACCTTCTCTTGCCAGTCGTTGATTCCAAGTGCTTGCAGGTCTGTATATGTATTATCTCTCCACCGTCTTCTTGGTCTAACATACGTAGCATAAATATGAAGAGATGTTATGCAACCATTTATCACGGAGAAGAGAAGCAATACTGGACTTGTAATAGTGTCATCCTTGCTAATAGCCACCCAGATAATCTCGGCGCCTGGTCCTTGAGATCACGAGGATGATTCACCTGCACAGCGCTGGAGTGAAGGAAGCATATCTTGCAGATATAAGAGGTGAAGACCTACAATCAGATGTAGGTTGGGAAGGATGACTTACGTCCAAGTGTTGCAAGTGATGGCACCCAGCAGGGCAAGGCCTGACTAGTCTCGCCTATGTAATAATAATTTTCTCTCTCTCTCTCTCTCTCTCTCTCTCTCTCTCTCTCTCTCTCTCTCTCTCTCTCTCTCTCTCTCTCCCTTTCCCCCTTTTTTCTGTAAGTATGGATATATATTTTGGTACATGTTTCAACATGGTATGGTGGTCTTTTGTCTTTCACTTGGGTGTAATCCGGAATGCTGAATATTGTCATCAGGAGGGTCAAAGTCCTCAATAAAGGATGAGGAGATTTGCCTTGCTACTGCTGGAAGAGCGAAACTTCATTAAACAGCATTACCTCGCATATTTCAGAGCAACCCCTGCATTAGTTGAAGTCAGTTAACTACCTTATGAAAATCCATTAAGATAACTTGGCCAACAACAGTAATAATAACAACAATAGTACCATTAACTTTAGTATCTTGATTTCATGGATTCCTATAGATTAATCTAATGGACATTTTTAGTTTAAGTGTAGTGATCTAATGGTCATTTTAAATCTAGTTCGTGGTGACCAAATGGAATTTAAATACCATATGCAGTGTACCTAGGAAACAGTTTAGCTACCCATCTGTGAGTGAACAGTGTTCATTTAGTACTCACGTATGAGGACACATGAACCATTTAAGTAATTAGTGGAGATAATTAGTGGTATTATTATGCCTATGTGTGTGTTATTTTTGAGGTTTGTATATGTTTAGATGCCAGTTGAACACTCCCTTCCCCCATGTTATCCCATTATAATATCATAATTTATTGGCATGCTTTAGTTTATTTTTCTTGTTTTATTGTGTCTTGTTTTAATGTGTTAAAGGGAATATGCTTTTTATAATTTAACATTCAACTCTGGAGAGCAGTATGTGACAAGATAACTACTCGCGTTTCTGATTTCTCAGAGTGAGTTTTCTCCTCTCGATAATGCGGTGACTTTCCTCGTTCTTCTGACCTTCTACGGGAAAATCGATCTTTATATCTATTAGAAACCTACTTTATGACTTGTCCCTAGGGAGTCTTACGAGCGATTTCTGGTTTTCGGTAGTAGTCGGTCTTGGCTAATAGGAATATCTATCTTCCCGTTTGAATCCGCTTTACCACAACATCCATACAGAATAACTGCCCACACACGTTTCAGAAGATGGTTACAGTTTGCCGTTTGACCTTTACATGACGTCCCAATCAGCCTCAGCATTTATGGGCTGTTTGTGATTTGCTAGGCATTGTGAACGTTCAGTAGTTTGCCATTGCTTTGTAACGACAGACGCCTCATACCAGTTAAATCAATGTAAAGTGGTATGCTTGTAAATCTCTGGCAGGTGATCTCAAACTCTCGAATCTGGCTGGGAATTGTGAAACACGTTCGCTGTCTCTAAGCCACAACGCCGACTGTAAGATGGACAAGACAGATGTTGTTTGGAATGATTGAGCCAATTTCTCTCAGTCATCAATGCATTGATCATTTTAATCTATAGCTGTCTGTGTTGTACCGTTCTCTATAATATCATAAGAAACCCACCCTCATACGTCTCTTCTTAGTACGATGGCTTGTCTTCGATCACGTTGTAAGACCTGCCCATATGTACTTCAAACCCAGAGTCTGGCATTCCCCAAGACTACTTTCCACATTCGTGAGGGTTTCTCATGGACGAGTCACAACGTTAACTATGCGATAGTGTGCACTCATTATGACATGAGGTACATCGGTGAGTCAGGCTTACGTCTTGCTGACAGATTTAGGCAAAACCTATCTGATATCAGCAGTGGTGCCCAGAAACCGGTGCCCATGCACTTCAACATTTCTGACAACTTGGAGTGGCGGACATACAGGTCACTGCGCTCAAATCGTGCGCATCTCACGAACGTGATCGCAAGACGTTGGAAAACCGCCTCATCTTCAAGTTGGGGGCACTCTCCCCTCACGGCCTTAATGTCAGACAGAGTTTCATTTAACTTCCAACTCCCCCCTCCCCTCCCTTTATCTCTTCCTTTTTTCCCCGCAGCTGTATAGCCGACTAGAACAACGTGATAGCGTATCTTTTACAAAGCGTTGCCATCATCCCTAGCATTACTTTTGCCGTTAGTGATTTTTTGGCAAGTTTGCCTACGGTGGTTTGCCATTGCTTTCTGGGCAACCTGTACTCATGCTATCCTATGCTAACCAACACAGGGCGTACTGCATTCCAAGCGCCCGCCAACTGGTTATGCGGAACTGCGAACTAAACCTGCGCCACAGAGCCGGCTTTAGTTCACTACTAATTCGCCCTTCACCGTTCGTCCACATGGTTGTCCCCCCCCCCCCCGCCCATCGGACGTCTTAGCCAATCCATGTTACCCATCGATTCAAACCTCACATTCGGCTGTTTCCACACTCATCAAACGGTTAGTGTTTTAGACACATTCAACCAAGACAGGTTCAGTTAAGTAACCTCTGTATTTTCTATGTAGTGATTATTTTATTAGTTTGGTGTCTGTGTTGTTTTGTTCTGTGCTGACGAAGGCTTTGGCCGCAACGTCCATTTTGTTTCTTGTAATCGTATTCTAGTAAAGCTCACAATCTACTTATCGTTTTTTTTTTGGGGTGGGGGGAGGGGTAATTTATTCTATAATATCATGTATAGGTATTGACAGAACTATACACATCTGGTGTTTAAATGTTGCCCATAACTTACGCATCCATCTATTCCCATTGTCTGTTTGTCGTGTCGTCATCTCCTATGGTGTACCCAAGACATGTAAATTGCTTAATGTGACGGTCCTCGGTATTTTAGCAATCTTCTGTAAAATCCTTATTTCCTTCGACTGTAATAATATCGATAATCAATATAATGTCTATCACCTCGGATAAACCGTGTGTATACAGTGTGGAGAATGCAAAGAATACCATGGCCAGATAGATCAAGATAAACCAATGACCAAGTACTACAGGAGACAAATGAAAATCGTAAATTGATTAGAGAAATTAGACGTAGACAGTCAAGGTTTTTTGGACATGTTATGAGAAGAAATGAATTGGAGAACTTGGTGACAACTGGCAAGATCGAAGGAACAGACCAAGGGAAAACCGAGAAGTAAATACCTGGTTGGCTTGGCCACATGGCATGGTCGAGACAGGAACACTGAGCAGAGCCACGACTCTGGTGATCGAGTGAAATGGCGAGTCATGACCGTCCACGCTTTCCGGCATGGCACATGATTGATTGATTGATATAGTTGTCAGAGTCCTAGTGGCTGACAGACAGGACAGATCCTATGAGACAGGACAGTTGCAGGACAGGACAGGACAAGTACGCCTGAGGAGAGACAGTTAACAGGAGTTAACTGAAAGACAGCAATCATCGACTGACCGACTAACCTCAGGTTAAGGTCAAACCAAGGGCAAGACGCAGTACCTGCAACGGAGAACAGGAGGAAACACGGGGGACTGGACACGTGACACCAAACGCTGAAGGAAAGCAGGACAAACGACTGAGCGATTGAGACGAACGGACGTGTCTGAGACTGTAGAGCAGGGGTGGCCAACACGAGGCCCGCGCGCCACATGTGGCCCGCGGGGGGTCATGTTGCGGCCCGCGGAGCTAGGTCAAATTAACATAAATGTTAACTTTATTGTACATATCACCAAAAGAACATTACATCATGAGTCGTTGTGACATATTTCAAATATTGTCTGCCTATCAACGACACTTGGATTCCCTATTAAACTGTGTATTCAGAGGTCACAATATTAATTCGAGGCCAAGCCATATTTTCTAACCACAACCTTAAGCCGCCGGTACGTTTCGTTTGAAATTGACAGGAGTTGGAAACTACGTCCACACGACCATCTATCTGGTTGGTGACAAGAAGACGGGAGATAGCAACACTACTCTTCCCCCCTCCCCACACCTCTTTCTCCAGCCCGGCCCTTTCCGATACACCATCCCCATCAAGCTGTCATGTTTCGTGCTAACAGTGCGCCTAGGATAGGTACATGAAAAGAAATCGAGTGTGTGGATTGAATTGAGAAGTTTTTACGGTTTTAACATTGAGAACTGTAAGGAGTCTGAGAAATGCTTTTCTAGCGACCAGCTTTATTTTCCGTATTGCATACAGTGGGGTTCTTTGGACTCCAGGATGGTGGACTGTGCCTTGGCCGAACCTGAAGCATAGTACAAATGCTCTAGTTCTCATTTGGAGTGGCTGATTCATCGGCATATGATGAAAAGGATTCGCCTTTATATTGCTGTAAGAGCGGAATTTCCTTAACATTATTTGCTCTCCAAGTTTACGAAAACCTCAACATAACAGAAGTCTATTGAGTGAATGATCAATGTATATAAGAGGATGGCCTGGCCAACACCAATGTACCTACTGCTCAAGTAAATGCACCAGCTGAGTCCACCCTTGAAGGCTAGTTGTTAAATTCAGGAGAAGGGTTATGCACATTGTCGAAACCTGGCAGTTATCCAGATGGACATTTACAAAACATGGATTGTTTCCATCTGGACATTTTTAAAACCTGAACTTTATCTATGAGGACATTTTGAAAACCTGAACAGCATTATCGTGGATATTTTTCACCCCCTGAAACTTATTACTGCCCGTCGTTTATCATGTATGTATAATTTCCATCCTTGACTGGTATCATTATGGATATGTATGACTCTTGAAGTTTATCTGCCCTATGGATGTGTATAACTCCTGAAGTTTATATGCCCTTTGGATATGTATAACTCTTGAAGTTTACCAGCCCTGTGGATATTTATAACGTCTGAACTTTATCTGAGCTATGGCCATTTATAACTCCTGAAGTTAATCTGCCCTGTGGATGTTCATAACTTCTGAGGAAATTTATTATCAGGTATATTTCACCGCTTGAGGAATGTTTCACTGGATACTCCCAAATCCGGAACATTTAGCAGAATGAATATGTGCTCCTTGGGAACTTATTAACCTGGCTAGTTCTACTCCAGTGACTTAAACATGAACATTCGTAAAGGGAATATTATGGACCATAGACTGTAGGAAACATGGTGGTTTAGTTTGTGAAAAGACCTTGTGGTATTAGATATAAACTCTCTGTTCCTGATATTTCTCTGAGTGGATGTTGTTGAAGGAAGAAATAATATTGGTTGGATATTGGCTGAGAACATCAGCGAGAAAGGTATGATTAATATAGATTATTAATATTATTTTGATGTGGGTTTTTGTTGCGTGAATATTCATTATGTGTATTTGAGGTATTATACTATTTTGTTCGTAGAAATTAAAACAAAGCTCATGTGCTTGATATCCAACGAACCTGTTTCTGTGTTGAAAGAGAATAATATCAAACGGCACTACGAGATTAAACATGCAAATACGTTTTATAAGTACAAAGGGCAATTTCGACAAGACCAAGTAAATGACTTTACAAAAAAACATTTCTGCACAACAAAGGATAATTACTAGAGCCGGTTCAGGGTCAACATGCTATGTTAAAGCTAGTTATGTGTTATTTAAAAAAAAACGAAGCAATATTCAGATGGTGAAATGGTTAAGGGATGTTTGGAGAGCGTCGTTGAAACTCTGTGTCCAGAAAAGAAGAAGGATTTCTCAAAAAATAAGTCTGTCTCGTCAGGCTATTACTAGGCGTGTGGACGACATTGGAAAATATATTGAAGATAATTTGAAAAGTCGAGCATCCGAGTTTATATTTTATGCTCTAGCAGTGGATGAAAGCACAGATATGGCAGATACTGCACAACTGGCAATTTCTATCGTGGGTGTTGATCATCATCATCTTCTTCCACTTCTGCCATCAAACGTCGTGAGGAGGAATAATTTGCGTTCCAGAGCCCGGTGGGCGGCACTGGATAGTGTCATTCCGTGTGGCTGTACAATGTCTTTGATGTCGTCAATCATTTTCTTCTTGGACGTCCTCTTGGTCTCGTCGCAGATGATCTTTGATGTAAGGCCAGTGATGGTAGTTGCTGGTGTTGCATTCTAACAACATGGCCAAACCACTTGATCTTCTTTCTTTCAATAAATGTGGCACAAGGTGTTGATCCCAGTCTGTCTGATAATAGCATAATAGTTGACATCCATTTTAAAAAAGACAGAAGAATTAGCGACGCTGTATCCACCTAAGGACACTACTAAGTTACGAGATTTGTTAGAAGCAGTTACATCGACATTGAATTGCTGTTTGTTACAACTTAACAACTTATCGGGCTTAACAACGGATGGTGCCCCAGCAATGGTTGGGAAACCCGAAGGTTTAGTAAAATTGATTGAAAATTAGGCCTCCAAAGTAGGTAACACTTCAATGCTAAATTGTTATTGCATTATTCATCAGGAGATATTATTTTCGAATCCCCTCAAAATGGACCATGTCGTGAAAGTAGTCGTCAAAATAGTGATCTTCATGAAGTCCAACGGGTTGAGTAACCGTCAGTTCCAAGAATTTCTATTCTTTGGACTCAGATTATCATGACGTTACTTTTTATGCAGAAGTAAGATGACTGACCCGTGCCAAATTGTTGAAAAGATTGTTTGATTTGCAACTCGAAATACAATCATTCTTTGCAAGCAAGTCGAAAAGTATCCCAGAGTTTGAAGACAAAGAATGTGTTTGCGACTTTGCATTTCTGGTCGATATAACTAGCCACCTAAATGACGTTAATAATAATACTCATTTACAAGTGAAAGGTAAATTAATTAACAAGATATATTTTTTTGGTTTACATTAAACCAGGCAAGATTTTGAGCACGGTCTCACCTACCGGGAAGCGACTATGTGGTCGAAGTTGTAGCACTTTAATTAATAACAACAATTTTAAAAAAAAATTAGGTGCGAGGCCCGGCAGGAAATATTATTTCCGAAATTTGGCCCGCCTGCTGAAAAAGGTTGGCCACCCCTGCTGTAGAGAGAGTGTATGGCTGATTTGAACAATTGCTAGTTTGCGCTGTGAAAAATAGTTTGTATGTGAGGTAGCTTTGACTAGGGCCATAACGCCGTGATGAGCGAACGCTGAGTTGCCGTATGTGACGACGATTGTACATACTATTTTGCTATTATATTAAAATGGAATGCTGATTCTTACGACCGGTCTTTGACTGAGGTTGTTTGTGTATGTCGTCTGACTAAAGTTGAACTATTACGAGCCAATATTAATCCCAAGACCCTGACAATAGTGTGGAAGAACAGGTAAAACATTATTGCCTGGACAGAATAATGCGGCAGTGACTGACTAGTGACTCTGGCCGATGTCAACTCTCCGAGATAATGCCAGATGGACACATAACCAGATTGCAACTGGTACCATTACAGTTGGGACTCTTCGCTAATTGTTGAAATGAGGACGGAGCACGTATGGAAATGTCCGGATTGCTGTGATGTCCATTCTTGGCTCGACTGAACTAATCACGTATTATAACCAAATACTAAACAAATCAATCACATAGGTAGACTTCTTACCTCAACATTATACGGACACTCAGCCGTCACAGGCGCCAGAAGGACAGCCGTAGACACTGAACATACGAGAATCCACATTGTTGCATCCATCTTTAGACATGTCTGAAATATATGGCGACTTTCTGGTGAAGAATACTTGTAGAATAGAACAGGTTTGTGCAGCCTTGAGTTTGTGTGAAGTGTGTCTGCTGTGATATGCATGGCCAGCATATAGTCGGAAATCCAGTCCTAGTACGGTATTGTTTGTGTGGATGCAACGTCACAGGCCATGATTAAGGTTGTTATGCTCCACCCAACTCCACCCATCCTCGAACTTTGGTACCAGAGTTTTGTGATACATGTATTTCATCTTGAAGGCTAACATCTGATTTCCAGCGACATACAGGCAAATAATATTGTTGCACGACAGACACTCAGGCTAGTGTGAAGTGAGAAACAGGAACAGACAGACAGGCGGACAGACGGAGGGACGCACAGATAGATAGGTAGACATGTAGGTAGGTAAGTAGGTAGGTAGTACGTATATAGATTGTAGACAGACAGACAGACAGACAGACAGACAGACAGACAGACAGACAGACAGACAGACAGACAGACAGACAGACAGACAGACGGACGGACGGACGGATAGATAGATAGACAGACGAACAATCTTTATCTTTACTTTCAAAGGGTTAAGAATTGGGCACACAGGCCCGTCTGACATAGATCGATTGAGAGATAGATAGCGTGATAGAGAGATACAGCGTAAGGAAATAGAGAGCTATTAATATTATGTCTTCGCGACATTTGTGATATTCAAGTTATGTCTTCAAGACAATTGTGATATTCAAATTACGTCTTCAAGACATTTGTGATAATTTAATTATATCTTCAACTTTTTCCGTAATCCTGTATATCCACGTAGGGTAACGTAGCTGCGCGAGATTCGGTAGCGGATCGCGTCGTGTTGGTTGCTTGCGGGGGTAATGTGAGCCGGTCGCTCAGAAAACAATTTCTTACTGCTGAGCGTAGTCTTGCCAGGACTTCAACAACAACGGTAAAATGCTGCTGACAGCGATGTCCTGCAAATAGGATATGCGAAAAATTATGTCTTCAAGACATTTGTGATAATCTAATTGTGTCTTCACGAGATTTGTGGTATTCATATAATGTCTTCAACGGAATTTGTGATATTTTATCTACGTCTGCAACACTGTTTGTGATTTTTCACCTGTCTACAACACACAGTTTGTGATGTTTCACCTGTCTACAACACACAGTTTGTGCAAGAAGTCCCCCTGTCTACAACACACAGTTTGTGCAAGAAGTCCCCCTGTCTACAACACACAGTTTGTGCAAGAAGTCCCCCTGTCTACAACACACAGTTTGTGCAAGAAGTCCCCCTGTCTACAACACACAGTTTGTGCAAGAATTCCCCCTGTCTGACGTGGGAGCTGCAGTTCCGCCGAGTTTTGCCCGCATTGCGGTCCGGTGGACACGGGTTCCTTCCTCATCGGGGAAGATTCTAATCTTTAAAATTGACCTTTCTTCCCATGTCAAACCAGCCAAAATGTGTACAAGGAAATGTCTCAGGGAGTGAAGGCGGTCGGCCCGACTTATGTGAATAATAAAAATATATAAGTCTGTCTGGCGACTGGTCATGGATGTTGTTCTCTTCTAGGGGTATTAGATGTAAATTCAATCATCATTATCATGTCGCCACCGTGATTATTTCTCTCTCGGCTTCTTCATCCTGACCGAGAGAATGATACTCTTACTTGGCTATACGTCCTCATTTCGCTGACTGTATTCAGTACTTTACTTTGCTGATGGTTAGACTGCTAGTCTACACAAGCTACGCTAACTTACTATTAAACACAACTCAGTACTCCTGTAAACATATGACTCGGACTCAGGTTTAGTTTTGTTACTATTCCTCTAAACACTCTAGAATGGACATTGTTAATTATTCAAACATTTGTTCAACAATATAATATACACCAACATTTATAAACACACATTAAAATAGCGGCATAATTTTAGCCGTAGCTATCTTCATGGCGTGATGCGTCCACAGTTGACAACAGCCACATACCTGAATGCCCTTGTCACCTTCGCCATTCGTGTTTATTCGCTCTGGTGACACTTCGACCTGCCATTCGTGGCTTAAAACCACGATTGTCACGTCCTTCTGCGTGACTACTTTACATTTCTGAGCAATGATTGACTCATGGAGTGCACAGAATGCATCGCCACTGTCATTAGAATGATTTGGACCCCATGGACTAA
>JACEFZ010010949.1:30000-39806 GCA_014155875.1 Cepaea nemoralis | reverse complement strand
AGTGGTTGAGTTAATTTCTGTTGATTAGGGTTCTCATAGCTTGTACCATCTTTCCCCCATCTTCATCAGTAAATATGAGTTTAACTTATCATGTGTTTTATTGTTATTCATGTCCAACATACAGAATTTCTGATGTGTATTTGTTACAAAATGTAATCCATACAAAATCATGACAACAATACATTAGTAAGAGGTTGCTACAAAATGTACCTCTCCTAATCCTCCTCTCTTACTCTACACATTAATTTCTTCTTCTGTTATTAGTGCACATCATGTCCCTTCTGTTGGCAATCAACAGTTGACTATAGACCGAGGTTTTGTTTACCTTTTGGTCTGGACAGATTAACTAAGCCATCTGTCACAAATGGCGTCTGTGAAGCGTATCCTGTTCTATGCAATGCATTTAATAAGCGCTTTGTCTGAGTGAACATCTGACACATAAATACAATTATTTTCTATCAACCCCTATTATTTCAATTCATAAGGAGGAAAGAAAAGATATAATCCTTCTCTCAGCTCCTTAGATTGCGAATAGGCAGAAATAAGTACGTTTTCAAGGAGGCAGTGGTTCCTGTGCACAAACTGTCTTGTGTTTGCAGAAAGCGTTTTAAACAGTTTTGATGCAATACATCAGAGTGCGTTTGAATTCTCACCTCGTACAGTTTTCAGTGATAGATTGTTGTAGTATGCACATAGTAAAGCTAACAGATGTAGTGAAGAACTTCAGAGTTTGCAGTTTTGAGAAAGTATGAGATTGTCAGTCTGCCGGGAAACGGCTCTGTGTAGCTAGAAGCTAGCAGTCGACAATTTTACACTTCAGAGGTTTTATTTTATCAGTAATACATTTAATTTGACGCACACACACTGGATAATTCTACTGTCCACATCTGGGTATCACACTGATCTGAGGATTCACAAGCTTACCTCGTAGTTTGGATCAAACTGATGTTTTGTTCATTAGAAAAGACAGGTCTCACAATGGCTCTCTGACTGTCCATCAGGGCGTTAGGCGAAGAAGTGCGCGATTTTGAAGAAATGAACGCTTTCGCAGGTCAGAGTTAAATCAAATCAAATCAACTTTATTAGGGTCACAAATTAGGCGCGCAGGCCCGTCTGTCATTCGGCCCTTCCAATCACTCGTCTTTCGTTCATCAAAAGCATTATGCATTTACATAGGAAGAAAAATGAACGTTGTGAAATGAATGTTGTAAAACATAAACAAGGCTAATTACCATGATATGAGGCCCATCTCCCACATGTCCATACATTACCCAACCCACATGCACATCCCCCACCTACCCACACACACGCACACCAAGGGACACATACATACCCCAACAGCCGACCCACTTCCATCGAGCACATCCCCCACCCATACACACTGCCCTCACCTGATCCCCCAACCAAAACACACTCGCCACCCACAAACATTCCCCCACCAACCCACACATCCCACGCCCATCCACATACACATCATAACCCACACATCCTTTCCCCACACACACCTCAAACCAACCATCCCACAGCCAAATCTCCATCGACCCCATATTCCCCACCCACGCACACAAACCCCCACCAACCCACACATCGCACATCCACTCACACATCCCCACACCATACACACATATCCCCACCAACTGACATGTCACTACCCCCCCCACACACACATCTCCCTAACCATACATACCTCCCCACCCCACTCACACACACCCCACCACCCACACATACAACTTCCACCCATACATGCCTTAACCCAATCCCCCACCACACAATCCCCCACCCGCACATGACATACACCCCATACTACGTAATATTCCCAACCCACACACACACACACATAACCTCACCAACATATCCCCGCTTACACACCACACACATATCCCCCACACAGATACCACACAATATTCCCACCCACACCCATACCCTTACCCATCCACCCCACATAACCCGACTCACACACCACAAAAATCCCCCACCCACACACACATAACTCACCCACACAATATCCCCAACCCACACACCGCACACCTCTCCCCACCCAAACACGCATTCCCTACCCGTCCATCAATACACACTCATTCACGCATACATCCTCCACTACGCACCCACACACCCCACCAACCCATCCCCAACCAAACATCTCTCGATCACAATACCCCTACTCAAACACATCCTCCACCCACTCACACATCCGACCCCGACACATACAACTCCCTCACCAACCTACAGATCCCTAAGCCACTCACACACCCCCACCCACACATTCCCCATCCACGCACACATCTCCCACCCACATACCCCCACATACTTCCCCCAACCACCACACATCCCCTACTCACCCACACATATACCCCACCCATACACACATTCCCCGCACCCATCACACAACTCCCACACCACACACTATCCTCCACCCACACACATATCCTCACCCATACCACCACAAACACACCCTCCACCTAAACATCATGCACACATCCTCCACCAACACACCGCACACACATCTCAAACCCACACACCATACACTTCTCCTCACCCGCCCTTGCATCCCCAATCCACCCAACACAATCCCCTACCCACACAACCCGCCATCCACACATACTTCCTCAAACCATCCACACATCTCCACCCACATAAAGACACATCCCCCGCATCCATCCCACACACATATCCTCCACCTATATACATATCCCCCACACCCATTCCCACACCCCTACTTTCACTCCCACACATCCATCCACACATCCCACCAACATCCACAAATATCACTACCCACCAAAACTCACACACCCCAACCCATCCAAATGCATACCCCCACCCACACATCCCCCACCCACACATATCCCCACACTCACACACAACCTCCACACACACTCACACCTCCTCACATCTAGACACATACAAAATGTCTCACGTTAGCATTGAAACTAGTATGAACAAACTCCCACACTTTACTCACACACCTACACTGAGTTATATCACGTGACCCGCTCCCTCCAATAATCTCCCTAGTGGTAGACTCTGTAATTTCTATAATTAGCTGACATCTGTCCATCTCGAGTGTCAAGTTGGTGTTCGTTCCTCTTCGTGCGGTCAATTTTAAAACGTTCTTTGTTTTGGTGTATAAATGTTGATGCACTGTATAATGATGGTTGATGATTATGTCACAATTGCACAGAAAACGTGTTATTTTAGTCAGCAGGATTAACGTAAAGATATGAATCTAATTTATGTAACATTAGAGCCGTGCTGGCAGTGCTTCTCATCTTGTTTAGAATACAGGACGAAGAAAAAATATTTACCGCATGAATCTAGTAATATGTTACGTATCTTAACAGGTTGTTTGCTTGTCAAAACCATGTCATTTAGAGCTCAGCTAGGTCTGATCTGTTGCCCTCTTTCCTTACTGTAAATGTACATTTATCTCTTTCTTGTCACTCCAGCTAAGTGGAACATACCCGAAAACGTATCATTTTTTTCATCAACTTGTGTTGGAGACTAAAACATCTTTGACAGGCGCGTATATATTTTCTAATGTGTTCACACAAATCTTTGACGAGGGCTGGGCATATGAAAAGATATTAAGTTCAGGGCAAATATGTATATTCCGTGACGGTATCTCTTACTGTAGATGTATTTCAATCTCTGTCTCTTGTTATCTCAGTTAAGTCAGAAATATTTGTTCTCAACTAGTCTTTCACATTTCCTTCATCACTAGTGTTATCCAAATGTTATTTCCTGTGGCTGCGGCATACACATATCATTAGTGTTATTTTAGTTGTGTTTGACAATGATATGTTTTCCTGGTTTGTTAAAGACTGCCATGACAAGGCGGGTACAAGTAGACATAAAACAGCAGATAACCTTGCAAACCGGGCTTCTTAGGAACACTGAAGATCTTTCAACCGGGCTTCTATAGTGAATGCCGTCAGAGATGCAGAGCGATAAAACTAAGTCTTAAAAGTCGAGATAATCCACTTCATTGTACCGGGTTTTATCCCATATGTCTTGGACATTTTGCACAGGGCGGCCGACTGAAAGCGTCGCACACAGACTACTGTTAATGTGCAGCCATACCCAAGACTCAAGAACATCAAATCACATAGGATGAAGCCGTACAAAGGAACAGAAGCATATTAGTCAAACAACAGAACATTGCTCATCGACTGCTGCACGCTCAGGAAGATACTGAACAGGGAATCAGAGCACTTGTGGACTGAATGGCACGCGGTGTAGAGAGGATAATCTGATGTCAAACTAAACATCTGAAACGTTCTTACACATCTTTCCATCGATATTCAAACTATGTTTTCGTGTTAAACTGTTAAATAAGTAAATCAGGGACCAACTACGAATTATAACAATGAACATTTGTATACAACACCCCCCCACCCCCCCACCCCCCCCCCCCCCCCCCACCCCCTTCTCGTTCCACTACCATACAAACTACATTTGTGACAATGCACGTAATCCAACAAGAGAAAATTAAAATATCCAGCTCGTTCAACATGGTTTGTGTGTGATTTGTTACGAGTAATGTGAAATCATTGACTGTTTAATCAAAACTAGTGTAGCCTATATTAAACTATCATCTCCCCATAAGCTAAACATTCTATATCACCCGAAAAACGTCAGGCGTTATATTTCTGGTACGATTACTCACTCCACATAATTCCACAAATAATGGAACCTCTGGGACGCAGAGGTGTTTCCAAGGCACCAGGGCCGGGTTATATACTGGCCAAGACCTATTGACGCGTCCTCGTCGAGCGTCCTGGGCAACAGGTCCCTTCGGGGTCCTGGCTAAAGTCAGTAGGATCGCCGATTCCTCCGAAGTCGGAGAGTGTCTGCCTGTACGGCGAGGAACCACCAGTCTGCACACCAATAAGCCAGACATGGGACAACGGATACTCACGCAAAACTGAGGTCCTGTATGACATCACACTGATGTTGGACAACAGGACGCCTTCATCCGAAATACAGGACTTCGCGTTGGAGCTCAAGCCAACGAACACAAGCAAGCAAGCATGGAACCTCTGTGAAGTATAAACTCGTTTAACCTACTTTAAGTGGATTTGCTTTGTTTTGTTTTTTTGCCCTGGCCATGCGGGAATGCTGGGGAATGAATAGGCTGGTAGGTTGGCAGGGAACGCAAATCATGGTTGTCGATTAACTATGGACAAGGGAGAGGTGGTCGTGTGGGATCAGGCAGAGAAGGTTAAGGAACAGATTGAGAACCCGTATGATTAAAGGATGTGATTGCCGGGGCTTGGCAGGGGTTATGGTAGTGTCTCAAAACTGAGAAGAAAGATCAGAAGAACTTTCAATCAGATATCGGTGGGAACGATTAGTAGGGTGACACTTCGCTGGTTGTTGAACGAGGGAATGGAGAGCATATGGGACTGTCCTGCGTGCAGTCATGGCAGTTCTTAGCTTAACACAACTAACAAGCATTTAGCATTGGAATCTCTCATAAAATAACGTTATCCCGGTGAAAAGCATATCCAGTGAGACACTGCCACTTCTGAGTCAATTTTAGTATTGCATGTATAAGCACTGACCAAATTAAAATGCATCGATCATCGTAATGTTTCATAGGTAAACATATAGAAAGTCACATTAATAGGAAATTAAAGGGACGTAAATTGTTTAAATCGTTTTATCTAACAAGGGAGACAAGGCATTATATTTCTTGCGGTATACAAATGAAGACCATGTAATGAAGATAGTTAGTTTGAAGATAGCACACAGTGATTTAAAAGAAAACAAACAACAGAAAAGGTGAACAGTTTAAATGTAAATTGAATTTATTCATTGCCTTAGATTTCCAGTCTGTGACCTCATGTGGTGGATAATTTCTCAGAATTAGAGTCGTCAATTTAATGGATAAAATATCTTATGTAATTCATATCCATTTTAGTAACACAGTATGGCAATGATAGCATACCATTTCTGGCTGGTACATTGTATGTGCCACATAACTGAACGAATATAAATAAACAGGAGTCAGATTTAGTAAGCATTAACATGCATTTCAAGCTGAAACTAACGATTGAGGTTATGACAGCCATTGACAGCATACAATTACTGCCCACTGCAGTTATGAACAATGGGTGCCATTCTAGCCTGAACTTTACAAACAGCATGGACAGTGACGACAGCGAAAGTCGGCCAACTACAAGACTGAATGGTGAAGACTCAAAACAAGATCCGTTGCTAACTAGACGTCATTGTGAAGCAATGAAACCGATGACATTAATGTCCATCCAAAATACACAAGAATATATACGACACTCGCTGATGTTTGCTTTTACGCTGCAGAAATGTTTCATCCTAATAAAGGCCGGGCAACCAGTTAGAATGACAGACGTGTCGACATCATAACTGTCAGGTAGTCTAGGGGTAGCCCACACAGACGAGACTATAGCTCCTGTTTGAGATGTTCAACTGTCATGACTCTCAGTCGCCAAAGAGATAATATGACGTATCTGAGTTTTCTTTCATACACATGAATTTAGTTTTTTTTTAAATCTTCTAGTGATTTAAAAAAAAAAATACTTGCCTGATCCCTACATAGTGTGTTCATCATTGTACACTGTTTAGGAAGAAAAAAAAAACACCTATGACTGCAACCTTGCATGTAGAGTAATGATACAATAGATGTAACTATGATATTTTCATGCATGCCGTATTGAATGTGCATGTCTGCCCCTGGATAGTGAGCTAGATTGCAACTGTCCTACAACAACAGACATGTTGTTCAACGCATGGGTCATGGAAAGGGATGGCAAGCTACCAAATTGCCTACTAAATCGCAAACAGGCAATATATGTACTTTAGTCGAACATCATAAGTAATCAATGAATCTAATAAATGCACTAGCATATATTATAATTCAACAAAATAGAATTATATATATATATATATATATATATATATATATATATATATATATATATATATATATATATATATATATATATAATTCTATTTTGTTGAATTATAATATATGCTAGTGCATTTATTAGATTCATATATATATATATACTAGCTGACCCTGCCCGGCTTCGCCCAGACCCTGGTGGGGAGCATCTCATTTAATTCATATAAGTAGTCATATAAGTTCTCGTTCCCGTTACCGACTATCTGTCTGTCTGTCTGTCTGTCTGTTTGACCCGGCCCGGCATTGCCCAGCTCCTGGTGTGGAGCATCTCATTTAATTCATATAAGTAGTCATATAAGTTCCCGTTCCCGACTGTCTATCTGTCTGTCTATCTGTCTGCCTGACCCTGCCCGGCTTCGCCCAGTTCCTTGTGGGGAGCATCTAATTTAATTCATATAAGTAGTCATATAAGTTCTCGTTCCCGTTACCGACTATCTGTCTGTCTGTCTGTCTCTCCCTCCGTCTCTCCCTCCCTCCCTCTCTGTCTGTCTGTCTGTCCCTCTGTCTCTCCCTCCGTCCCTGTCTGTCTGTCTGTCTGTCTGTCTGTCTGTCCGTCCGTCCGTCCCTCACTTCCTCTCTGTCTGTCTGCCTGTCTGCCTGCCTGTCTAATCATTTATTGGTTGCGGTTAGAACAACCTTAGATAAACGAAGACCAACTTACAAAAAGCATTAGAAAGAGCACTTGAAAGATCTTTACATCTTCCCCAACAATTAACTTGGGTAAATGGAGCGTCGGCAGCATCATCAGCAGAAGAAGGAAAAGGAGGAGTAGACAACTGCAGCGAAAAGGTGGGTCTGTCTATCTATCTGACCCGGCGTGGCTTCGCCCAGCTCCTGGCGGGTAGCGTCTCATTAAATTCATACAACAAAAAAAGTAACTTAAAAGAATGTCCTTCCACACACCATCCATTATTTTTAATGAAAACTCTTTCTAATCACCTGCATGACTACAGTAACTTCTTAAGCAAAAAAAGATGAGTTACAATGTTATGCATTGTGCATTATTTTTATGAAAACTTTGAAAATGCCTTATAGATTGTATCATTATTTATTATAACTCATATGCCGGTAAATAACTATGGACAAAGAGTTTATAAATCTTTGAAAAAATACACAATATGACAAAGTTATTAAAAATTATGTTGAAAAACTTTACAGTTAGTAGATATCAATTATATGAATAATGAAAATAAAAATACTAGAGTTTATGATTTTGCAAAAAAAATATCAAGTTGACTTGGAGAAAGTATGCCTTGAAAAATTTTACTAATGGTGCCCGATTCGACAAATATGAGAAAATAATAATATATGAGTAAGCGTTATTTCAACTAAACTGCCTGTTGGCTCTGATGCCCGGATGGCGGCAAATTTCATCTCAATGGTGGCATTAGCTCGTCGTTACGACTGTCTCTTTGGTCGGCTGCTTTTTCTGCTCTGCTGCTGCCTGGCTTCGCCTGCCTGGTGGGGACTGAATGGCTGGCATAGCGTCTGCTGCTCTTCCCTTACTGCTGCTGTCTGTTGTCGTCTGTTATTCTACACTTATGCCTAGCTGGTGTGGAGCACCATTGATTGTTGATGTGCTGCTTCTGTGCTCTGCAGCAACCGCAACTTAAAGATTCCTTTCTGCATTGCATTATTTTTACAAACTCTTCCAATCCTGATGGTAGTACTCATTTAATCAATAAGTAGTCAATAATTTATTAATTTATATTTAAAAATGCCTTAAAGATTCTTACATATTATTATAATATACCTTTAAAAACTTGACAAGTTAATCTTAAGAAAAAATGAAATAAATATATATTGAAATTTTGCTAAATTATTTTCAATAGATCACTGATTATAAATATATGAAAGGTAAATAATATAATACGAGTTAAGTGTTGAACGAACAAATATCACATACAGTTAGAAAAATTAGCGTTGAAAAATTTTTCATATGTACCTGACCTTCCGAATTAAAGACATGAAGAACATAATTGAGTAAAGTTTCAATAAAAAATATCCAGTTGCCCGTTACCAGCCTGTGTGACATCTCATCTCATTCGTATGGTTTTCGTTAAGTATCAGGCTATGATGCTGTTTGTCGGAATTGCTTTTTTGTCTGCTGGCTGCCTGGCTGCTGCCTGCCTGGCTGGCTGCTCTGTTGGCTGCTGTGTCAGTGTGCGGCTGGTTGCTGCTCCTGCTGCTGTCTCTGCTTTCCTGTCTGTCTCTGTCTGTTGGCGCTGACCAGGCTGGCTTGGCAGCCCCTGTGGTGGCACTCATTATCTGTAATGATATGGTTCTATAACTCATCTACAAACATTAAGCTAAAATGCTTCACTCTTCATTTGATTTCTTGAAAACCTTTCCTAATGCGCATATACATAACTTCTTAAGAAATAAGTGTTAAATTTATATAATAATTTTAAAAATTTGAAACCCATATTATTATTATTTAAAATATTCAATCCTGATACTACGGAAAATTTAAAAATATGAAAATATGCATTGTGCATTATTTTTATGAAAACTTTGAAAATGCCTTATAGATTGTATCATTATTTATTATAACTCATATGCCGGTACATAACTATGGACAAAGAGTTTATAAATCTTTGAAAACGATGCCACAATATGACTATAAGTTATTCAGAAAAGTTATGCCCTTTGAAATAACTTTTACAGAGTTAGGTCCCCTGAGATATATGAAATTTTAATGAAAAATGAAAAATGAAATAATACTGAGTAAGCAGGCGATTTCACACTAACAAAATATCACAGTTGGCAGCTCTGGAATGAAAGGAAGGCGTGTAGAAAATTTCATCTCAATCGGATAGGCCGTTCGCGAACAAATAAAGGACATACATAGATACATACATTT
>JACEFZ010010949.1:0-25000 GCA_014155875.1 Cepaea nemoralis | reverse complement strand
GAGGGAGTGTTGTGGACGGAGTCTGGTGGATATCTCCAGAATAGTGATTTTAAAACTGGGAAAAAATGTGGGTGTTGATTCCCCTCACTCCAGGGACGACACTATAGAAGTGATATCTCTGAAGACACTAAAGTAAGAAGGGATAATCCACGACATTATTGGGGGATCGTAAACGTGATCTTTGGACAGCAGGATCTCTCATAAACTGGATCTGTCGACAGTGGGATCTCTCGACAGGGGAGATCTTTTGACATCGGGAATTCTAGACGACGGGATCTTTTAACAAGGGATCTTTAGTTAGAGGACGGAGATATCCTATTAGTGAGAATCCAGCTAGAGTGAATGTGGATAGGGGTTAAGACACATATCTTACCTGTTCACACTTCACACGTCTGCATAGGTCTGTGGTCCGGATTCTACTCTTGTCACTGAGTGATTGTGTTGTGTTGTGCTGTGTGTTATTAAATATATAGATTAATTGTATTTGTTAATTATCTATATATTGATCTTAGAGATAAAATCTACACTCTATCTGCTGACGTTCTTCTCTGGAATATGGCAACTCCTATACTAACCATGGCAGAACTAAGGGCAAAGGGGGAAGAAATTGGATTGTCGGGCTCTGATCTAACAGATTACATACAGGAGGTGGAGAGGGATTATCGTCAAGCAGAAAGGGAAGATCGGACGACCGAGTTGTAATTGAGGAAGATGGAGCTAGAAACTAAGAGGATAGAAGCTGAGCAAGCAACTAGAAGGATGGAACTGGAAGCTCAGCAGGCGGCTAAGAAACTTGAAGCTGAGCAGGCAGCTAAGAAACTTGAAGCTTAGCAGGCAGCTAAGAAACTTGAAGCTGAGCAGGCAGCCAAGAAACTGGAATTGGAAGCTGAGCAGGCAGCTAGGAAACTTGAAGTTGAGGAAGCTACTATGAAACGGGAAGCGGAGCAGGAGGCTCAGAAAAGGGAGCACATGTACCGGATGAGGAAGCTCGAGTTGAAGAGGCAATCTAATGGGGAAACTGAGGGAGCAGTTGGAGGTTCCTCCATCCCAGGCTCAACCCCAGCAGGTGGACATAGTTACCATGCTATGAAGTTTCCTCTAGCGGTCTACGAGGAGGACAAAGAGAAGATTGACCAGTATCTTCAACGCTTCGAGGCCATGTCTGTTGCTATGGGTCTGGACCGTGACAAATGATGTCTTAAGCTATCCCAGGGATTACGCGGGACCGGCTACGAGGTTTATTCTCGCCTGCCTCCAGGACATGAGAACAATTATGACGAATTGAAGACGGCTCTGCTGAAACGATTCGAGGTTACGTCACATACCTACCGGAAAAAATTTCGAGCAGCGAAACGAGAACCGGGGGAGTTGTTTGCCGCCTACAGTTTGCGTCTAAAATCCTATCTCCATAAGTGGATGGATTTGGCTGGGTTCGCACATGACTATGAGAGTCTGGAAGAGCTCATGGTGGTCGACCAGCTGAAGAAGCAAATGTCGAAACCTCTCAGGACATTCCTGGGAGAGCAAGGAGCGGAACGTATTGACCTCGTGACAAAATTAGCAGAACGGTTCGTCGAGGTACATGGGGAGGCAGGGGACAACCTTTCAACCAACACCAAAAGTCAGGAGAAACATGACAAGAAGAAAGCCAAAAACTCAGGAACCAAAAAGGGGGAACCTTATGTACAAAAATCAGAGGAAAGTTCAGAAAAGACGACGGAGGGAAGCAAGAGCACATCAAGATCTACACCAAAACGACCGTGGTCGGAGAACTGGTGTTCAATTTGTAAGTTACCCTCTCACAATACGAGGGACTGCAAATCGAAGGCTAAGAGCCCTCACTTCGCAGCATGTCAATTGACTTCCACGGAGGTTGTCACCGAAAATGCCAATGTCAACAAAGAAGCTCGCCACCAGGAGAGCTCACTCAAGTCCGGCACTAGAAAATCCAGGACAGGGAAATGGTGCAAACACTGCATGTCAAACACGCACAATGCTATTGACTGCAAGGGAAAGTCAGGAGACTCTAAATTCGCCGTGTGCCCGGAAAACCTAAGGTGGAGCCCACCGAACAGGTCGAGGCCGAGGAAGAGACTCCAGACCAGGATAAACCACCTGTAGTGGAATTGGTAGAGGTTAACGGTCGTCAAGTGGAGTAATTGTACGACACAGGACTGGACGGGGAGGCCGTGATTTCTGCGGATCTGGTACATCCAGAACAATTCACAGGTGAGACCATGGAGATACAGCCTGCACAGAAGAGTGCTGTGGCCATGAAGTTGCCCATTGCTAAGATGGAGATTCGGTCAAGATATGTCACCGGCACAATCAAGACTGCTGTATTGACCGATCCCATTTTTCCCGTCATCCTCGGTTTCCGGTATGTCTTTCTGGGAATGCCCAGGGAGCCAATCCATATGGGAGCAATACAGACTCGCTCTCAGACGAGAACGGAAGAGGCAGAAGCAATTGTGACTAACCCAATGCCGGGGGAGCTACGAACTGCCCAGAGTGAGGATGCTACTTTACGTCCTTGCTACAAAAAAGCTGCAGAGAAGTGCTGATCCACCAGGACGTGGGCAGTACTACATGAAGAATAGGATACTCTACAGGAGAGCAGGAAGGGGAGACAACCTATAGGTCAATTGTTCGTCCCGAAAGCTCACCGCGCCCAGATTCTTCATATGGGGCATACCATCTCCTTTAGTGGGTGTAACAGAAGTGGAGTATTAGTATTTGGTGGGAAAAGGCTACGGCACGATTGAGCATCGAGATTGGATGGGAAGAGAGATGCTCAAGTCGTGACGTAGTTTGTTGTCAAGTTAGTTTACACCAAAAGCAAGAAGAGAGTGGACGCCATGTTTTGTCCAGATGTCATCTATTGGAAATAACTAAATAAACACCCTTTTTAACAAGCTCACAGGGTTCTGTTATAGAGCAGAAATGGCGCCTTAGAACCAGGATACGAATTTGGAGTGTCGTCGCGGAATCACAACATGCTATACAAGGTGAACATAGGAGATCGCGTACGGTTTACGTCAAGTACCCAAAGACAGAATTTCAGCGCGAGTCTATATTTATGTTAAAAGGAAAAGCGAAGTTAACAATGGCCATTGACGCGTATGTGAGACTTACAGCAGCCAAAAGCCCGGCCAGGGGCGGTTGTCTGTAAGTCTTTTTCAAGACTTGCTATCAAAATTTAATTGGCGTCAGGAGAAGAATGAAAACCAACTGGCCATAACAGGTTGCAGCGCCTGCGATTCTCATCAAACCGGCGAGCATCAACTGTAAATACAGTCCTGGCGGTTCGTCTTGTCCGTTCATCTAACGGCCATGTCAAGAGTTTGCTGAAGGTCAATCAAGTCTGATCGTGGTTTCAGGTGAGCAAGAAGTTGTCAATAGCACAATCAAGTTCAGCCTCGCCTCAAAGCAAATTTACATAAATTAATAATAAACTTTAAGGCTTACTCAAAATTTTTCCAGAATATTGATAAATTCGGACAACTCGGGTCATCAAGTCAAAATATTATGGACAACGTTAATAATTTTTGCGCTCGCTAACAACTGAGTCGTAATAGAAAAAATAATGTTTTTTAAAGACAATCAAGACGGCAGCTAAATTCCTCATTCCTTCATGGATTGGCCCATGTTTTGTTGACGTGTCAGACTATTTCGGGGCTCCACAACAAATGAGAGCCGCTCGCTAATCTTTTTGGGCTCTGTTGCGTGTGAGTCGTTCTCAAGACGTCGCTTTGATGTGCCCTGTCATCGGGTGAAAAGAAGGCTGAAGTCTGGTAGGGACCCAACCAGGGGTTGAAGTGTTGAAGTTACTGAGACGTGGAGAAGAAGAAACTCCCTGACTACCTGATGATACCTGAAACGTGATCGATTGGAAGAGCATTTCAACTGGTACAGACTCCTGGTGTTTGAATTTGACCTGACGGCGAACCTAGAAAAATACGTCTTACTTGGATCGAGAAACGAGAGTAGGGTAATCTGTAAACCTATTAGCTGGTCGAACTGTTATTGGTGTATATGTGATTTGTATTTCTTAAATTAGCAAGTTACAAATGTGAAATTGTTTGCTTGGTCTGTATAATAATATTTCAGCATGGCGGAACAAGACTCCTTGGCACAAGTTTTGACGGGGGTAGGAACAGCGGTAGGTAGACTTCATACGGTAATAAAACAACAGGGAATGGCAACTGAAATTGTTAAGTTTAGTGGACAGGCCAGAGAGTTTAAGAAGTGGATAACTTCCATTGAAAAGTATGCATATTTGGTGTCTGCATCAGATGAAGAAAAAATGAGACTTGCGTATCAGGCGGCAACGGAACCGGTTTCGGATCATATCAGAAGAAAGTTAGAGGCTAGAGTAGATGAGACATGGGAGCAGTTTAAAGAAGACCTAGCACGGAAATACGCGGAAATAACGGATCCACAACATGCGTTTTCGGTGTTGAGACAGGCTAAACAAAACAACGGAGAGACGGTACAATTGTTCAGCGATAGGTTGATTAACCTGGCTGAGGAGGCATTCTTAGGACAGAATGTACGAGGAGAAGAGGTGGAGAGGATGTTAGTCGGAATTTTTGTAGATGGCATAAAATCCGATGAGTAAGTTTAAGCTGATGAGAGAAAATCCCTGAGAGGTTGTCACAAGCTGTAGATATCGCAGTGCAACGGAGAAAATTTGAGACGTAGATTTAGATTGAGAACAGGACGAGAAATAGGAACTAGTCGAGAAGATAGAGTTGAGGAGCCTATGGAAATAGGACAAACAAGGTTCGGATGGAGTAGGAGAGGAGGTATACAGACGTTGCAAGGTACTAATAAAAGTGCTTATGATGAAAGAAGACAAATGAGATATCCTACAAGTGAGACAGTAGGTAAAACAAACAACACAAATATAGTCTGTTGGTATTGTGGTCAATTCGGACATGTGTCTCGTTTTTGTGGTAACAGGCGTGTCCAGACGAATATACAAAGTAGAAGTGGCAATAGCAGGTTGAATAGGAATGTGGAAGATAGACACAGAAATTTTACAGGTACAAGAACGCAGGAAAACCGGCACCCTACCTATTAAGAAGGACCTGTGGTAGGAGGGAAATAACAAGGTCCCAAGATGTAAAGAGTATGTTAATAACAGGCATGGGGGGACGAATAGAGAGTACCTTCGGTTAGATGAAATCAAACAGCTTACAGAAAATAAAACAGATCATAGTTCATGTATAATAGAAATAGGAAAATATAGAGTTCGTACATTAATTGATTCAGGAGCTCAGGTTAGTGTAATTAAAGAAAGTTTTTTATATAAAATAATGAGAAATTGTAGAATATTTAAGAGTCATAATAATCTTCACTCGGTTACAGGACAGAATTTACAAGTAATCGGACAAACAATGATCAATTTTAAATTAGGAGGGATCAACGTAAGACATCTTTTTCATGTAGTGAAAGATTTAAATAGAAACATGCTGATAGGAAGAGATTTTTTAATAAACAATGGAGTAAGACTTTTCTTTGATTTACATAAATTAAAATTCAAGGACGTCTATGTGGATATGGAAGAAGACATGCATATATCGGCACTGGTTAGGGTTAAAATGTCCACGACATTAAAACCACAGTCGGTTAATTTGATACAAGCAAAGCTGAAGAGAAACCCATATTATGTGGCAGGAAACACAGTCAGAATCACTGAGTTGCAAGAAGAGGTAATAGATGAGCCTGGTTTGGAAGTTCCGGATGGAATAATAGCGTTGGATAAACACTTAACCTTTCCAGTGATGATTATCAACAACACAGGTAGAGAAATCAAATTATATAGAGGATGTGTAATAGCCAAACTAGAACATAACATTAGTGACATATTGGCAACGGATAGAGTAGAAATGTCGGGAACAAGTTATTCAGAAACTTCTAGTGAAAGAGGTAATAACAGACGCGGACGCGGAAGAAGAGGGAACGTACAAATGGATGAATTGATCCATCCATCCAGAAGAAATACAGCCCAAATACATTCACTAGATAAAAAGACAAGAGAACAAGAATTGTTGGCACAGTTAACAACTCCGCCAGAAAATAAGGAAGTATTAGAACAGCTTATAAAAGAAAATCAGGATGTGTTTGCAATTAGTGATTTGGAGTTGGGTAAGACGACAACGGTTACAATGGAAATAGATACGGGATACCATCCACCAATTAGTTTAAAACCATATAGAACTCCATTAAGAAATAGAGAAATTGTGGAAAAGGCAATAGAAGATATGTTGAAAGCAGGGATAATAACAAGATCGAAGTCAGAATGGTCATCTCCGGTCGTCATCGTGGCCAAACCTGATGGTTCGAGTCGGTTCTGCTGTGACTATCGGGCGTTGAACAAAATCACTAAGAATGTAGCTTACCCATTGCCGGTGATTGATGATATTTTGGGGTTGCTTAATGGCTCTACGTTTTTCACGACACTAGACGCAAGATCAGGATTCTGGTGTATTCCGATGTCGAAGGATGCTCAAAAGAAAAGTGCTTTCTGTACTCATATGGGTTCTTACGAATTCTTAAGAATGCCATTTGGGATTCGAACTGACTTCAGATTCCTGTATGTGTGCAGGTATAACAATGACTTCAGATACCTGTATGTGTGCAGGTATAACAATGACTTCAGATTCCTGTATATGTGCAGGTATAACAATGACTTCAGATACCTGTATGTGTGGGGATATAACAATGACTTCAGATACCTGTATGTGTAGAGGTACAACAATGACCTCAGATTCCTGTATGTGTGCAGGTATAACAATGACCTCAGATTCCTGTATGTGTGCAGGTATAACATTGACTTCACATACCTGTATGTGTGCAGGTATAACAATGACTTCAGATACCTGTATGTGTGGAGGTATAACGATGACTTCAGATTCCTGTATGTGTGCAGGTATAACAATGACTTCAGATTCCTGAATATGTGCAGGTACAAAAATGACTTCAGATTCCTGTATGTATGCAGGTATAACAATTACTTCAGATACCTGTGTGTGTGCAGGTATAACGAACGAACGAACGAACGAACGAACAAACAAACTTTTTTTTCAAAGGGTTAAGAATTGGGCACGCAGGCCCGTCTAACATTCTGCCCTTCTATCACTCTCTTTCATACATTATTTCATTCACACATCATTCAAGGCTAACAGAGAACAGCAACAATATAAAAGATATGCATTATAAAGGCATGGGCAAAATGCGAACATTAAAACTACACGACACAGTAAAATTAGATAATGGTCTGACATTTGTTATTAGCCATGTGGAATATACTGGCCTACCAAAAGGGGACTGGCTGTTATACTAGGGTTTTGTTATTATTATTATTATCTCTATTATTAAGGGGGAAGATAATCCGTACTGAGATAGTGTTCGAGTAATTTGCGATTATATGAATAGGGATTGGTGATGTCTTTGATTTCTTGTGGAAGATTGTTCCACAGCTGAGCTGCAGAGTACGTTAAGCTTGTTTTGTATAAGTCAATCCTAGGCCTCGGAATGTGTAATATATTTAAACGTTTACTGTGTCTAGCATTATATTTAAACAATGGCCAAAGGTAATTTGGGGCATTCCGATGCAAGATTTTGTGACTTTGTTTAGCTTTATTGAAAATCAGGCGTTTGCGGAGTGGTAGTAACTGAAGGCGTTTATACAGGCTAGGATTGTCAGATAAATGTTTGTTATAAATTAGACTCATGGCCCGTTCCTGGAGTGAGTAAAGTCGCTTGGTGTTTGAATTAGAACAACCGTCCCAGATTGTAGAGCAGTAGTCAAAGTGTGTCTGTATATGAGAAGGATAGAATAGTTTCCTTGTATCCTCATCACGGAAGTTTTTAATTTTGGCGAGTTGGTAGACTTTTTTCGCTGTTTGTTTAATAAGCGCTTGAACGTGGGAATTAAAGGTTAGGTTTCTATCAATGATTATGCCTAATGTTTTGTGCTCAATTACACTTTCTACTGGCATGTTATCGATGTGAAGTTGAAGTGATGTGTGTGAGCTTAGCGTTTGAAGTCTTTGTCTGGTTGTTAGTAACATTGATTTTGTTTTAGTGATGTTAATTTGCATACGGTTTGAATAGCTCCACCTAACTACATTATTTAATTCTTGTTGTAAAGACGACTCCAATAAAATACAGTTTTCAGCATTTGTGTACACTGTACAGTCGTCTGCAAATAGATCGCAGGACGACGAAAGATGCAAAGGTAGATCGTTAATATATATGGCAAACAATATAGGGCCAAGAATAGAGCCTTGCGGTACTCCAATATTGAAGGTAGTGGTATGAGACAGACATTTATTATGTGATACTACTTGCTTTCTGTTTGATAGAAAAGATGATATTAGAGTGACTACATTAGGGCCAATTTTCATTGTCTCAAGTTTTTTAATAAAATAACATGGTCTATCATATCAAATGCTTTCTTGAAATCAATAAACACAGTTCCACATAGACTGTTGTTGTTTATATTCTGGTGCCAATTTTCTATCATGTTTGTTAGGGCCGTATGGCAAGAATATTTTGGTCGAAATCCTGATTGGTTGTCAACAATAAGCTTGTTGCGAACTAAATACTGTAATGTTACTTTATGGATGTGTTTTTCTAGTGGCTTAGATAGTGATGATAGTAAGGAAATGGGTCTGTAATTGTTCGGGAGATCATTGTCCAATGAACCAGATTTAAGAAGAGGGCACACTTTAGCGATTTTGAGAGCTAATGGAAAGTGGCCTTTGGTGAGACACTGATTATATACATAGGTTAGTGATATACAGATCACTGGCGCAGCACAACGGAGAATCCGGTTCCTGATTCCATCTAACCCAGATGAGGTTGTGTTTTTTAGGTTACTGAGGTAAGTGACTACCTCAGTGATTGTCATTAGCGGTATGTCGGAAAGAATATCGCCTGAGCATCTATTCTCGCAAAACGATGACAGTAAAGATAAGTTGCAAGGAGAATTAGGTATTGAAGCCTTCAACTGGTCTATGTCAGTTTGAAAAAGATTACTGAATTGGTCGCATGTAATATGAT
Organism: Cepaea nemoralis; assembly: GCA_014155875.1. Classification (NCBI taxonomy): domain Eukaryota; kingdom Metazoa; phylum Mollusca; class Gastropoda; order Stylommatophora; family Helicidae; genus Cepaea; species Cepaea nemoralis. The sequence goes on along the minus strand of JACEFZ010010949.1, from coordinate 15,925 downwards.
TTGATGGTAAAGAATTTCGGAAGTTATACTTGTTTGTCAAGGTGTTAATTGCCTTCCATATATCCTTACTATTTGTTTTATCCATTACTAAGTTCTTAAAGTAATTTTTCTTTTCCCGTCGTATGGTATATTGAACTTTGTTTCTAAGAGTACGGTATGCGCTGAGATCCCGCTTTTTATGTGCTTTATCTCTGTCTCTCATAATTTCAAGTATTTCCTGGGTGATCCAAGGTGGCTTGACGTGGTGTTTTACTCGAACTTCCTTGATTGGCACATGTCTATCAAATACATCAATAAATGTTTTCATCCAGAATTCCAGAGCATCATCCGGGTCAGGAAGCTGACAAACATTGTCTAGAGGTTAACTGAGCAAGTCCTGTAAAAATGCGTTTTGGTTGAAATGTTTGTAACTTCTATATTTTACACTTATGTGTTTACGTTTAGGAGTTTTAATTCCTTGTTTAGACCACGTGCAGCATATTGTTTAGTGATCGCTCATTGCACAATTGGGTACAGCGCATTCTATGATGTTGTCTGAGCAAGTTACATAAATGTGATCTATGACTGTTGAAGATGACTTTGTTACTCTAGTAGCCTGTTGTACTATTTGTTGGAAATTGTATGATGCAATTATATTTCCCCATATTATGTTGGATTTGTTGGTGTCAATGTTAAAGTCTCCGAGTAGTATAATTTCCTTCCCGGAAGCGAAAACCACATCCATCACGGTAGTGATGTTTTCGTACCAGACGTGTCCAGCACTGGGATTTCGATAGAGGTAGCCAATTATCAGGGGTGTGCGGTTTTGAAGTTTTAGCTCTAACCACATACATTCTATTTCGGAAGTTTCAAAGTCTAGCCTACGGTGAGCATTTAGTAAATTAGAAACATAGGTTTCTTTGCCTGTCTCTTGTTTCCTACAGGGATCCCTTCTAAAAACTTTGTACCCTTTAATAGATATGTCCTCATCTGAAATATTATCATTAAGTCTACTTTCACTAAGGCCGAATAAATGAAAATTTTGATTAAGAATAGAAGATAACTCTGGTAGCTTGTTAAATAAGCTGCAAATGTTTAAGAGTCCAAGGCGTATTCCTGACTTATTGAGCTAGTGTTGCCACTTCTCAGACATTTCATCCATGAAGAAAGTGTAAATTAGTCAAAGTTTAGCAAAAATACAAGATCATTAAAAAAAAATCACAATTACATTAACTTACAAAATATCAGTAATACAAATGGATATGTAAATGACAATATTATAACGATATAACTAATTAGACCAACGAATATAATGCAAGCACGGAACAAAACGAATTAAAGAACATACAACAGATAATTAACCTGAAAAAAACTACTTCACAAGCTAAGTAACCAACTGTTATCCAAAAGAATTAATAAATGACCATATAAGTCAATGTCTCTGTTTAAAGCGGAGTATCCCACACGGGAAATAAAACGTTAAACAGTAAGCAGAAGGAAGAACAGTGAAGACCCCCTCACTCACAGTAAAAACACAATGAAAAGTATTATAAAAGCTATACAGCTAAGTACTATCAATTAATATAAAGTCAAAACAAGTCAATGTTTGTAGTTGCTTATAACCTAATACGTTACTAGATCAAGTAGTAACCAAATATGCAGATAAACGTTCAAGGAGAGGCTCTTTCTTGTACCGAGATCCGGGGTAGCTTTGTGCTAAGTTGCTAGTAAATACCAGGTTGTGTTGGTTGTTGGTATAGCGACATTATAAGTGCTTGACGAAGTGTAGCTGGGCTATACCGTGTGAAGTGCAACCATTCTGGGTTACAATGAAATGGGTACTGATGATGTCTCATGGGTATGTAATGACTACCAACTAGAGATGTCTTCAGATTCCTGTATGTGTGGAGGTATAACAATGACTTCAGATCCCTGTATGTGTGGATGTATAACAATGACTTCAGATCCCTGTATGTGTGGAGGTATAACAATGACTTCAGATACATGTATGTGTGGAGGTATAACAATGACTTCAGATACATGTATGTGTGCAGGTATAACAATGACTTCAGATACCTCTATGTGTGGAGGTATAACAATGACTTCAGATACATGTATGTGTGCAGGTATAACAATGACTTCAGATTCCTGTATGTGTGCAGGTATAACAATGACTTCAGATACCTGTATGTGTGGAGGTATAACAATGACTTCAGATACATGTATGTGTGCAGGTATAACAATGACTTCAGATTCCTGTATGTGTGCAGGTATAACAATGACTTCAGATACCTGTATGTGTGGAGGGTATACAATGACTTCAGATACATGTATGTGTGCAGGTATAACAATGACTTCAGATACCTGTATGTGTGGAGGTATAACAATGACTTCAGATACATGTATGTGTGCAGGTATAACAATGACTTCAGATACCTGTATGTGTGGAGGTATAACAATGACTTCAGATACATGTATGTGTGCAGGTATAACAATGACTTCAGATTCCTGTATGTGTGCAGGTATAACAATGACTTCAGATACCTGTATGTGTGGAGGTATAACAATGACTTCAGATACCTGTATGTGTTGCAGGTATAACAATGACTTTCAGATCCCTGTATGTGTGCAGGTATAACAAGATTCAGATACCTGTATGTGTGGAGGTATAACAATGACTTCAGATACCTGTATGTGTGCAGGTATAACAATGACTTCAGATTCATGTATGTGTAGAGGTATAACAATGACTTCAGATTCATGTATGTGTGGGGGTATAACAATGACTTCAGATTCCTGTATGTGTGGGGGTATAACAATGACTTCAGATTCCTGAATGTGTGGTAGTATAACAATGACTTCAGATTCCTGTATGTGTGGGGTATAACAATGACTTCAGATTCCTGTATGTGTGCAGGTATAACAATGACTTCAGATCCCTGTATGTGTGCAGGTATAACAATGACCTCAGATTCCTGTATGTGTGCAGGTATAACAATGACTTCATATCCCTGTATGTGTGCAGGTATAACAATGACTTCAGATCCCCGTATGTATGCAGGTATAACAATGACTTCAGATTCCTGTATGTGTGGAGGTATAACAATGACTTCAGATCCCTGTATGTGTGCAGGTATAACAATGACTTCAGATTCCTGTATGTGTGGAGGTATAACAATGACTTCAGATTGCTGTATGTGTGGAGGTATAACGATGACTTCAGATTCCTGTATGTGTGCAGGTATAACAATGACTTCAGTTTCTGTATGTGTGGAGGTATAACAAAGTCTTCAGATACCTGTATGTGTGGAGGTATAACAATGACTTCAGATACCTGTATGTGTGCAGGTATAACAATGACTTCAGATTCCTGTATGTGTGGAGGTATAACAAAGTCTTCAGATACCTGTATGTGTGGAGGTATAACAATGACTTCAGATACCTGTATGTGTGCATGTATAACAATGACTTCAGATTCCTGTATGTGTGCAGGTATAACAATGTCTTCAGATTCCTGTATGTTTGGAGGTATAACAATGACTTCATATACCTGTATGTGTGGAGGTATAACAATGACTTCAGATACATGTATGTTTGGAGGTATAATAATGACTTCAGATACCTGTATGTGTGGGCTTATAACAATGACTTCATATACCTGTATGTGTAGAGGTATAACAATTACCTCAGATTCCTGTATGTGTGCAGGTATAACAATGACCTCAGATTCCTGTTTTTGTGGGGGTATAACAATGACTTCATATATCTGTATGTGTGCAGGTATAACAATGACTTCAGATTCCTGTATGTGTGCAGGTATAACAATGACTTCATATATCTGTATGTGTGCAGGTATAACAATGACTTCAGATTCCTGTATGTGTGGGGGTATAACAATGACTTCAGATACCTGTATGTGTGCAGGTATAACAATGACTTCAGATTCCTGTATGTGTGGAGGTATAACAAAGTCTTCAGATACCTGTATGTGTGGAGGTATAACAATGACTTCAGATACCTGTATGTGTGCATGTATAACAATGACTTCAGATTCCTGTATGTGTGCAGGTATAACAATGTCTTCAGATTCCTGTATGTTTGGAGGTATAACAATGACTTCAGATACCTGTATGTGTGGAGGTATAACAATGACTTCAGATACCTGTATGTTTGGAGGTATAATAATGACTTCAGATACCTGTATGTGTGGGGGTATAACAATGACTTCATATACCTGTATGTGTAGAGGTATAACAATGACCTCAGATTCCTGTATGTGTGCAGGTATAACAATGACCTCAGATTCCTGTTTTTGTGGGGGTATAACAATGACTTCATATATCTGTATGTGTGCAGGTATAACAATGACTTCAGATTCCTGTATGTGTGGGGGTATAACAATGACTTCAGATACCTGTATGTGTGCAGGTATAACAATGACTTCAGATTCCTGTATGTGTGGAGGTATAACAAAGTCTTCAGATACCTGTATGTGTGGAGGTATAACAATGACTTCAGATACCTGTATGTGTGCATGTATAACAATGACTTCAGATTCCTGTATGTGTGCAGGTATAACAATGTCTTCAGATTCCTGTATGTTTGGAGGTATAACAATGACTTCAGATACCTGTATAGATGTGTATAAGAGACAGGTATGTGTTGAGGTATAACAATGACTTCAGATACCTGTATGTTTGGAGGTATAATAATGACTTCAGATACCTGTATGTGTGGGGGTATAACAATGACTTCATATACCTGTATGTGTAGAGGTATAACAATTACCTCAGATTCTGTATTGGTGCAGGTATAACAATGACCCTCAGATTCCTGTTTTTTGTGGGGGTATAACAATGACTTCATATATCTGTATGTGTGCAGGTATAACAATGACTTCAGATTCCTGTATGTGTGGGGGTATAACAATGACTTCAGATACCTTTATGTGTGCAGGTATAACAATGACTTCAGATACCTGAATGTGTGCAGGTATAACAATGACTTCAGATACCTTTATGTGTGCAGGTATAACAATGACTTCAGATACCTTTATGTGTGCAGGTATAACAATGACTTCAGATTCCTGTATGTGTGCAGGTATAACAATGACTTCAGGTACCTTTATGTGTGCAGGTATAACAATGACTTCAGATTCCTGTATGTGTGGGGGTATAACAATGACTTCAGATACCTTTATGTGTGCAGGTATAACAATGACTTCAGATACCTGAATGTGTGCAGGTATAACAATGGCTTCAGATTCCTGTATGTGTGCAGGTATAACAATGACTTCAGATGCCTGTATGTGTGCAGGTATAACAATGACTTCAGATTCCTGTATGTGTGGGGGTATAACAATGAGTTCAGATACCTGTATGTGTGCAGGTATAACAATGACTTCAGATTCCTGTATGTGTGGAGGTATAACAAAGTCTTCAGATACCTGTATGTGTGGAGGTATAACAATGACTTCAGATACCTGTATGTGTGCATGTATAACAATGACTTCAGATTCCTGTATGTGTGCAGGTATAACAATGTCTTCAGATTCCTGTATGTTTGGAGGTATAACAATGACTTCAGATACCTGTATGTGTGGAGGTATAACAATGACTTCAGATACCTGTATGTTTGGAGGTATAATAATGACTTCAGATACCTGTATGTGTGGGGGTATAACAATGACTTCATATACCTGTATGTGTAGAGGTATAACAATGACCTCAGATTCCTGTATGTGTGCAGGTATAACAATGACCTCAGATTCCTGTTTTTGTGGGGGTATAACAATGACTTCATATATCTGTATGTGTGCAGGTATAACAATGACTTCAGATTCCTGTATGTGTGCAGGTATAACAATGACTTCATATATCTGTATGTGTGCAGGTATAACAATGACTTCAGATTCCTGTATGTGTGCAGGTATAACAAAGACTTCAGATTCCTGTATGAGTGGAGGTATAACAATGACTTCAGATCCTGTATGTGTGCAGGTTATAACGATGACTCAGATCCCCTGTATGTGTGGAGGGTATAACAACTGTCTTCAGATCCCTGTATGTGTGAGGTATAACAATGACTTTCAGATCCTGTATGTGTGCAGGTATAACAATGACTTCAGATTCCTGTATGTGTGGAGGTATAACAATGACTTCAGATTGCTGTATGTGTGGAGGTATAACGATGACTTCAGATTCCTGTATGTGTGCAGGTATAACAATGACTTCAGATACATGTTTGTGTGCAGGTATAACAATGACTTCAGATACCTGTATGTGTTGGAGTTATAACAAGAATTCAGATTGCTGTATGTGTCGGATGTATAACAATGACTTCAGATTCCTGTATTTGTGGAGGTATAACAATGACTTCAGTTTCCTGTATGTGTGGAGGTATAACAATGACTTCAGATACCTGTATGTGGGGAGGTATAACAATGACTTCATTTTCCCTGTATGTGTGAGGTATAAAATGACTTCAGTTTCCCTGTATGTGTGGGGGTATAACAATGACTTCAGATTCCTGTATGTGTGGGTAAAAACAATGACTTCAGATTCCTGAATGTGTGGTGGTATAAAATGACTTCAGATTCCTGTATGTGTGGGTATAAAATGACTTCAGATCCTGTATGTGTGCATATAACAATGACTTCAGATACCTGAATGTGTGCAGGTATAACAATGCTTCAGATTCCTGTATGTGTGCAGGTATAACAATGACTCAGATCCCTGTATGGTGCAGGTATAACAATGACTTCAGATTCCTGTATGTGTGGGGTATAACAATGACTTCAGTTTCCTGTATGTGGGGCAGGTATAACAATGACTTCAGATTACTGTATGTGTGGAGGTATAACAATGACTTCAGATTCCTGTATATGTGCAGGTATACAATGACCTTCAGATCCTGTATGTGTTGCAGGTATAAACAATGACTTCAGATTCCTGTATGTGTTGAGGTATAACAATGATTTCAGATCCTGTACGTGTAGCATGTCTAACAATGACTTTCAGATTCATGTATGTGTGGAGGTATAACAATGACTTCAGATACCTGTATGTGTGCAGGTTATAACAATGACTTCAGATTCCTGTATGTGTGGGGGTATAAACAATGACCTTCAGATTCCTGTATGTGTGCAGGTATAACAATGACCTCAGATTCCTGTATGTGTGGAGGTATACAATGACTTCAGATACCTGTATGTGTGCAGGTATAACGAATGACTTCATATTCCTGTATGTGTGCAGGTATAACAATGACTTCAGATTCCTGTATGTGTGCAGGTATAACAATGACTTCAGATTCCTGTATGTGTGGGGGTATAACATGACTTCAGATACCTGTATGTGGCAGGTATAACAATGACTTCAGATTCCTGTATGTGTGGAGGTATAACAAAGTCTTCAGATTACCTGTATGTGTGGAGGTATAACAATGACTTCAGATACCTGTATGTGTGCAGGTATAACAATGACTTCAGATTCCTGTATGTGTGGAGGTATAACAAGTCTTCAGATACCTGTATGTGTGGAGGTATAACAATGACTTCAGATACCTGTATGTGTGCAGGTATAACAATGACTTCAGATCCTGTATGTGTGGCAGGTATAACAATGATCTTCAGATTCCTGTATGTGTGGAGGTATAACAATGACTTCAGATACCTGTATGTGTGGAGGTATAACAATGACTTCAGATACATGTATGTGTGGAGGTATAATAATGACTTCAGATACCTGTATGTGTGGGGGTATAACAATGACTTCATATACCTGTATGTGTGAGGTATAACAATGACTTCAGATTCCTGTATGTGTGCAGGTATAACAATGACCTCAGATTCCTGTATTTGTGGGGGTATAACAATGACTTCATATATCTGTATGTGTGCAGGTATAACAATGACTTCAGATTCCTGTATGTGTGCAGGTATAACAATGACTTCATATATCTGTATGTGTGCAGGTATAACAATGACTTCAGATACCTGTATGTGTGGGGGTATAACAATGACTTCAGATACCTGTATGTGTGCAGGTATAACAATGACTTCAGATTCCTGTATGTGTGCAGGTATAACAATGCTTCAGATTCCTGTATGTTTGGAGGTATAACAATGACTTCAGATACCTGTATGTGTGAGGTATAACAATGACTTCAGATCCTGTATGTTGAGGTATAACAATGACTTCAGATACTGTATGTGTGGGGGTATAACAATGACTTCAGATACCTGTATGTGTGGGTATAACAATGACTTCAGATCCTGTATGTGTGCAGGTATAACAATGACTTCAGATTCCTGTTGTGTGGGGGTATAACAATGACTTCAGATACCTGTATGTGTGCAGGTATAACAATGACTTCGATTCCTGTATGTGTGGGGGTATAACAATGACTTCAGATACCTGTTATGTGTGCAGGTATAACAATGACTTCAGATATCCTGAATGTGTGCAGGTATAACAATGACTTCAGATACCTGTATGTGTGCAGGTATAACAATGAACTTCAGATTCCTGTATGTGTGCAGGTATAACAATGACTTCAGATTCCTGTATGTGTGCAGGTATAACAATGACTTCAGATTCCTGTATGTGTGCAGGTATAACAATGACTTCAGATTCCTGTATGTGTGGAGGTATAACAATGACTTCAGATACCTGTATGTGTGCAGGTATAACAATGACTTCAGATACCTGATGTGTGCAGGTATAACAATGGACTTCAGATTCCTGTATAGTGTGCAGGTATAACAATGACTTCAGATGCCTGTATGTGTGCAGGTATAACAATGACTTCAGATTCCTGTATGTGTGGGGGTATAACAATGACTTCAGATTCCTGTATGTGTGCAGGTATAACAATGACTTCAGATTCCTGTATGTGTGGAGGTATAACAAAGTCTTCAGATACCTGTATGTGTGGAGGTATAACAATGACTTCAGATACCTGTATGTGTGCATGTATAACAATGACTTCAGATTCCTGTATGTGTGCAGGTATAACAATGTCTTCAGATTCCTGTATGTTTGGAGGTATAACAATGACTTCAGATACCTGTATGTGTGGAGGTATAACAATGACTTCAGATACCTGTATGTGTGGAGGTATAACAATGACTTCAGATACCTGTATGTGTGGAGGTATAACAATGACTTCAGATACCTGTATGTGTGCAGGTATAACAATGACTTCAGATTCCTGTTTGTGGGAAAAGACTTCAATTCTGTATGTGTGCAGGTATAACAATGACTTCAGATTCCTGTATTGTGGGGTATAACAATGACTTCAGATACCTGTATGTGTGCAGGTATAACAATGACTTCAGATACCTGTATGTGTGCAGGTATAACAATGACTTCAGATACCTGTATGTGTGCAGGTATAACAATGACTTCAGATTCCTGTATGTGTGCAGGTATAACGATGACTTCAGATCCCTGTATGTGTGGAGGTATAACAATGTCTTCAGATCCCTGTATGTGTGGAGGTATAACAATGACTTCAGATCCCTGTATGTGTGCAGGTATAACAATGACTTCAGATTCCTGTATGTGTGGAGGTATAACAATGACTTCAGATTGCTGTATGTGTGGAGGTATAACGATGACTTCAGATTCCTGTATGTGTGCAGGTATAACAATGACTTCAGATACATGTTTGTGTGCAGGTATAACAATGACTTCAGATACCTGTATGTGTGGAGGTATAACAATGAATTCAGATTGCTGTATGTGTGGAGGTATAACAATGACTTCAGATTCCTGTATGTGTGGAGGTATAACAATAACTTCAGATACCTGTATGTGTGCAGGTATAACAATGACTTCAGATCCTGTATGTGTGCAGGTACAACAATGACTTCAGTTTCATGTATGTGTAGAGGTATAACAATGACTTCAGATTCATGTATGTGTGGGGGTATAACAATGACTTCAGATTCCTGTATGTGTGGGGGTATAACAATGACTTCAGATTCCTGAATGTGTGGTGGTATAAAAATGACTTCAGATTCATGTATGTGTGGGGGTATAACAATGACTTCAGATACCTGTATGTGTGCATTTATAACAATGACTTCAGATACCTGAATGTGTGCAGGTATAACAATGGCTTCAGATTCCTATATGTGTGCAGGTATAACATGAACTTCAAGATCCTGTATGTGTGCAGGTATAACAATGACTTCAGATTCCTGTATGTGTGGAGGTATAACAATGACTTCAGATACCGGTATGTTGCAGGTATAACAATGACTTCAGATTCCTGTATGTGTGCAGTATACAATTTCTTCAGATTCATGTATGTTTGGAGGTATAACATGACTTCAGATACCTGTAGTTGTGGAGGTATAACAATGACTTCAGATACCTGTATGTTTGGAGTTATAACAATGACTTCAGATACCTGTATGTGTACATGTATAACAATGACTTTAGATTACTGTATGTGTGGAGGTATAACAATGACTTCAGATTCCTGTATGTGTGGGGGTATAACAATGACTTCAGATTCCTGTATGTGTGCAGGTATAACAATGACTTCAGATTCCTGTATGTGTGGAGGTATAACAATGACTTCAGATACCTGTATGTGTGGAGGTATAACAATGACTTCAGATTCCTGTATGTGTGCAGGTATAAAATGACTTCAGATTCCTGTATGTGTGCGGTATAACAATGCTTCAGATTCTGTATGTTTGGAGGTATAACAATGACTTCAGATACCTGTATGTGTGGAGGTATAACAATGACTTCAGATACCTGTATGTTTGGAGTTATAACAATGACTTCAGATACCTGTATGTGTACATGTATAACAATGACTTTAGATTACTGTATGTGTGGAGGTATAACAATGACTTCAGATTCCTGTATATGTGCAGGTATAACAATGACTTCAGATTCCTGTATGTGTGCAGGTATAAAAATGACTTCAGATTCCTGTATGTGTGCAGGTACAACAATGATTTCAGATTCCTGTATGTGTGCAGGTACAACAATGATTTCAGATTCCTGTATGTGTGAGGTATAACAATGATTTCAGATTCCTGTATGTGTGGAGGTATAACAATGACTTCAGATTCCTGTATGTTTGGAGGTATAACAATGACTTCAGATACCTGTATGTGTGGAGGTATAACAATGACTTCAGATACCTGTATGTTTGGAGTTATAACAATGACTTCAGATACCTGTATGTGTACATGTATAACAATGACTTTAGATTACTGTATGTGTGGAGGTATAACAATGACTTCAGATTCCTGTATATGTGCAGGTATAACAATGACTTCAGATTCCTGTATGTGTGCAGGTATAAAAATGACTTCAGATTCCTGTATGTGTGCAGGTACAACAATGATTTCAGATTCCTGTATGTGTGCAGGTACAACAATGATTTCAGATTCCTGTATGTGTGCAGGTACAACAATGATTTCAGATTCCTGTATGTGTGCAGGTATAACAATGATTTCAGATTCCTGTATGTGTGGGGGTATAACAATGATTTCAGATTCCTGTATGTGTGGAGGTATAACAATGACTTCAGATTCCTGTATGTGTGCAGGTATATTAATGACTTCAGATCCCTGTATGTGTGTAGGTATAACGATAACTTTAAATTCCTGTATGTGTGCAGGTATAACGATGACTTCAGATTCCTATATGTGTGCAGGTATAACAATGACTTTAGATTCCTGTATGTGTGGGGGTATAACAATGACTTCAGTCCCTTTTGTGGCAGGTATAACAATGACTTCAGATACCTTTATGTGTGGGGCATAACAATGACTTCAGTTTCCTGTATGGTGCAGGTATAACAATGATTTCAATCCTTTTGTGTGCAGGTATAACAATGACTTCAGTTTCCCTGTATTGTTTAAGGGTGAAATGCACCCACGTGAAAAAATATATTGTATGCTATCGGGGGTTGTATTTAAGGAGCGTTGTGAGTCAGACACCAAATTGGATATGATAAATTACATAAATAACAAACAGCCATTTTAATTAGTACTAATATAACACAAACTGAAAATACCCCGTTCAGCGTTCTAATAAAAAAAAACTTTAATTTATAAAATTTAAAAAAATGGTACCGTGGCCCATTTCTATACTGTAATGACGTGTGCAGTTTTTCAAAATTTCCCATCAGTCCTGAAGTAAATGTGCTTGGGCATAATTCATCAGTCCGAAGTGACGTGTGCAGTTTTTAATAATTTCATCAGTCCTGAAGTGACGGGGTGCAGTGTTAAAATTTCTCAGTCCTGAATGGCGTGTGCAGTGTTGCATAATTTATCGTCCTGAATGACGTGTGCAGTGTTGCATAATTTACAGTCCTGAAGTGACGTTTTCAGTGTTAAAATTTCATGAGTCCGGGGTGGCTGTGCAGGTTCAAAATTTTCTCAGCCCTGAAGTGACGTGGGGCAGTGTTGCATAATTTCATCATCCTGAAGTGACTTTGGGCAGTGTGCTAATTTCACAGTCCTGAAGTGCGTGTGCAGTGTTGCAAAATTTCATCAGCCCTAAAGTGACGTGTGCAGTGTTGCAAAATTTTCATCAGTCCTGAAGTGACGGTGCATGTTGATTTTTTCATCAGTCCTGAAGTGACGTGTGCAGTGTTGCAATAATTTCATCACCCCGAAGGACGTGTGCAGTGTTGCTAATTTCATAGTCCTAAAACGTTGCAGTGTTGCATAATTTCATCAGTCCTGAAGTGACGTGTGCAGTGTTGCATAATTTCATCAGTCCTGAAGTGACGTGTGCAGTGTTGCATAATTTCATCAGTCCTGAAGTACGTGTGCAGTGTTGCATAATTTCATCAGTCCTGAAGTGACGTGTGCAGTGTTGCATAATTTCATCAGTTAGTGATGTGCGGGTTTGCAAATTTCTTTCACCCGGGAAAAGGGTGTGCAGTGTTGCAAATTTTTCATCATCTGAGGACGTGTGCAGTGTTGATAATTTTCATCAGTCCGGGAGTGGGCGTGTGCAGTGTTGCAAATTTTCATCAGCCCCTGGAGTGGGTGTGCAGTGTTGCATAATTTCATCAGTTCTGAAGTGACGTGTGCAGGTTGCAAAATTTTCACATCCTGAAGTGAGGTGGCGGTGTTGCATATTTCATCAGTCCTAAATGACGTGTCATGTTGCATAATTTCACAGTCCTGAAGGACGTGTCGTGTTGATTTTTCATCAGTATAAAGTGACGTTGCAGTTTGCTAATTTCATCGCCCTTTTAGTGGCGTGTGCAGTGTTGCAAAATTTCATCATTTGGGGAGTGGCGTGTCATGTTGATAATTCTCAGTCCTGGAGTGGCGTGTGCATTTTTTGCTAATTTCATCAGTCCGGGAGTGACGTTGCAGTGTTGCATAATTTCATCGCCCAATGGCTGTGCAGTGTTGCATTTTCTCAGTCCTGGAGTGGCGTGCAGTGTTGCATAATTTTCATCATCCTGGATTAAACAAAAGTGTTTCCCAAACCAGGAAAACATTCATTCCCCCAACACCCTCCCCCACCCTCACCCCCCCCTCAAATAAAAACTAAATAGAAAAACGTTGTTCTGCCGCACAAAAAAATACCATTGGATAATACTAATGTTAAAGGACATGAACAGATAAGTTGAGAACTCACATTTTTGACTCCACTGCCATGACTAGAGACAGAGAGTACTGTACATCTGCGGTTATAAACATATTTCAGGCGAACGAAAGAAAAAGGGAAGAAGTCGCGGTAAGGATAATGTAAAAAAAATAATAAATGCCCTTAACTAAATAGCTTTTAAATATCCCCAGCCCCCGCCTGCGATATGTATTAGAAAACATATACTCGCCTGTCAAATATGTCTTAGTCTGCAACACAAGTTGATGATTAATTATACGTTTTTAGGTATGTTCCACTTAGCTATAGTGACAAGAAAGTTTAAAATGTACATCTACAGTAAGAAAAGATGGCAACAGATCTGACGTAGCTGAACTCAAGATTATATCTGTTCGATATGCCCAGACCCTTTTGAGATACATACGATAATAGTACATACATGTGTTTAATTTGTATTGGTCCTGTATTCTGAAACAAACCAAGCCTGGGAAAAGGGTCCTATACGGGGGCTCCACCGGGTGGCGGCTGGTGGAGTGGCGTCTAGATATTGTGTCCGTCTAAACATAGAATTGCGAAAACAAAAATGGATTACGAATGCAATTTTGCAGATGATGGACGAAAGGAGAACGAGACATCAAGATACAGAAGAATATAATGTAATGCATAAAGACATAGTAAATAAATGCAAAGTAGCTATATAAGTATGGCTGAATCAACAGTGCATGGACATTGTTACAATCTATGAAATAGAATCACATTCCTTTTATCAACAAATGAAAACAATACCAGGTAGGAGAACACGAAATATCACTGTATGTTTAAAATCCAGGAACGGGGCAATATTAATCGAAAAAAGATTTATCAATAAGGGCGGAATATCTGGAAGAGCTTATGATGAAGGAGCCCGCAAGCAATTATTCAAATCAATGGTGAAGGCCCGCCAATGTTTGCAGCGGCAGTTGAAGATGCATACTATAGCATAAAGAACGGAAAGCCACCCTTGCAGACCTCATTCAATGGGGGGAAATTTGAGATTCCGTGTTTTTGAAATGGGAAAATTTTGCACCAGGGTCAATATGCGATCTACCTAGGGGATACTTTCCCCAGACCCAAATTAAAAATCCTGTTTAAAACTCTGCTAACAGAAACAGGCGCTTTAAAATGTGAAGAGCCTCGTAAAAATTTATGCGTCTATGCAAAGCTATGCTAAGAAAATTTAAAGGGGAATAAAAAAACACAAATTGAAATAATATTTGTTTTTGTTAAGGGAAAGGGCGCAGAAAAAGCATATTATATATAAAAATTTTGCCGGCTTCCGGGTTAAGGTTCGCCCTTTACCCGTAAACTGGGTATGCTCTCGAAAGAAACGTGAAAGTGATCTAAAGGTGAGAATCGCAGTGGCTGAAACGGGCGGGAATTAGGGGTATTGAGCCCGGGCCTCAGAGCGCAAAGGCAACTACGACGTAATTTTCCAAGAAACAAATACAGCTGAAGATGCTGATGTTGACAGGAGCCTGTAAAAATTGCAAAAAAAAAAAAAAAATAATATATATATTATATATATATATATTTATATATATATATATAATATATTTATATATAATTTTTAAAATATTATATATATAAAATATATATATATTAAAATATATATATAATATATATATATATATTTTTATTTATATATCATTGGCACCTTTCCGTCTTGACAGGCATAGTTTTGGGACATTTTGGGTTCAAAAAAGGGTTTAAAAACTACGATCCATGGCGGGGGCAGGTGGCTGGGAAAGGGCCCAAATTTTTGCTGCAAATGTTTGCCCACAGTAGGTGCTGTGAAAAAAATGGTCACTTTCCCCTATTTTTTCACCATCTTTCGTCTCTCACGCTCTGTGTGTGCTTTTCTGCAAAATTTTTTCCCTTTTTCTTTATTCCATTTTGATAGTTGCCTCCATGCAACACGTTCAGCGGCGACGTCTCCCAATGTGAAATTTTCTGCCTGTTCAATCATGTCCCGCTTACACACCTTTTTATCGTAGTAAGGCCCATCCTAGATCTCCCAACCGTCTGTAATTCACCAAAAAAGATTCCTTTTTGGGATTCTAAACCCTATCCTCCTCCCAAAGGTCCATCCTCTAAGTCTACGAAGATGAGCTGGGAAAACACCCCACACAACCTGATCTTTCCAAACTTTATATTTTTGATTTTTTCTTGCCACTTAAAACCAAATATTTTTCGCAGGACACCGCATATGAAACTTTTAAAAGTTTTTCTTGGCGTGAGTAAGTTGTCCAGGTTTCACTGCCCTAAAGGGAAAAGTAAAAGGTACACAGGGTTGGGAACGAGGA
>JACEFZ010010946.1:0-17616 GCA_014155875.1 Cepaea nemoralis | reverse complement strand
ACCAGTTCAACAATCAATAAAGTTGCATACAGAACGTAACTAAAGCTAGAAGAAAGTTGATTCACCAAAGAGAGTGATGATTACTGATGCACCACACAGCATCAGACAGTAGTAACGAACTGAGAACATTAATTATAATAGTTACCTAGTGTGATATAATCTCGTGTAATAGAACACAAGACGAATATTGCTTGGATAGCAAATCCATTACATGGAAAGTCCGAATCGAAAGCTCACTGTTTGGATGTCATCTGCAGACTGCATACTTCTGGTTTCCGGAAGAACAGCCTATGGTGAACGGAAGGCCCAATATACGGAAGTGAGGCTAAGCAGCCATGTGCAGGACGTGACGATTCCTTGGGTGAGCCCAGTACCAGAGCGCTATGTATCGGCTCTGCAAGTATGGAAGCCTCCTTGGATGGCGTGGAATGCCCATAGTCTGCCCCTGCCTTCCCTTGAGGGCTGACCAGGATCTTTGGCTGTTCTATACGGACCAGCTGGGATGGGGGATAACACCACAACGGTGAGAGTCAAACGTCCTAAGAAACCCCCGGGAAGGTTAACCCGGTCAACAAATGCCCGCAGAAGTCGGATGTGTCGGCCTAACGGCGCAAGAACGCAGCTCTGCTGTAAACAGGCACAACGCAATCACATCCGGAAAAAAAAACTCCGGATGAACAAAGAAGAAGAAGAAGAACAAGAATCACCATGGCGAAAGTAGCCTTTAGTTTAGCAAGATGAAAAACATTCTGACCAATAAAAAGATGTCAATTGAAACGAGAAAAAGAGTGTTGAGGGGATACATAGAACCTGTACTTTTGTATGGATGTGAAACTTGGACAATGAGCAGTCAAGCTGAAAAACATCTGATGGCTGCAGAAATGTGGTTTCTGGGGAGAATGCAAAGAATACCATGTACAGACAGAAAAACCAATGACCAAGTACTACAGGAGACAAATGACAATCGTAAATTGATTAGAGAAATTAGAAGTAGACAGTAGAAAGTTTTTGGACATGTTATGAGAAGAAATGGATTGGAGAACTTAGTGACAACTGGCAAGATCGAAGGGAACAGACCAAGGGGAAGACCGAGAAGTAAATACCTGGATGGCTTGGCCACATGGCATGGACGAGACAGAAACACTGAGCTGATCCACGACTCTGGTGATCGAGTGAAATGGCGTCATGACCGCCCATGCTTTCCGGCATGGCACATGATTGATTGATTGATACTCTTCAAACAAAAACAATAACCTGGCCAAAAATGCACGCTAAAAGTCGGATGTGTTGGCCTGAGGGTTTCGACCCGAGGGTGCCTAACCAGACACACCGCAATCACATCTGAAAAAATCACTCCGGATGAACGCAAAGAAGAAGAAGAAACAAAAACAAAAAACGCATAGCTGTCGAAGGCACACACATAGCCATCATTTTGATATTCAATAACTTTTTAAATGTAATGAATTAATTGTTCAAATTGCACACAAGAATAACCTTAGGGTTCAGACAATCAATTGACAGTTTTTTTTGTTTTGCATCTGGGTCACGACAGTTTGTTGGCGTACGGGCATTCCCGTTTGTCTTTTTCCGGTTTGTCTTTGTAGCCTCCTCTTGCATCGATCAGCGACTGGCATCTCCTGGGCATGGACGCGATCAGACGTCTGATGTGGGCCTGTGGGATGGCTGCCGACTCTTCCTGGAGTTCTTGGAACAGATCACGACAATTGTCTGGAACAACGTCTCGGCGACAAGCACGTCTATGCAGCTCATCCCACAGGTGCTCAGTCGGACTCATGTCTGGAGACAGGGGTGGCCAGGGAAGGGTGAAAAGTTGTTGGCAGCCAGGAACTGCATGTTCAACCGTACACAATGGACCTGGCATTGTCCTGTTGAAGCACAGACCTTTGGGTAGCCAAAAATGGAAGGACATGGCGTCGAAGAATTTCATTAACGTATCGTGGCGCATTAAGTGAACCTATTGACTTCTTCCGCTGTAACTGATCATTCCCCATACCATTCCACATCCACCACCGTGCAGGGGAGCTTCATCAACGCAATTGAGGGCAAAACCTTCATTTCGCCTACGGTAAACCCTTCTCCGACTATCATGACGCTGCAACAAAAAGAAAGATTCGTCACTCAACCAGACACATCTCAACTGGTTGTCTGCTGCCCAGGGTCGATTTTGGCGATGGCGGCGTGTAAGGACAGGTCCACGAAGAGGTCGTTATGCCCGAAGTCCAGCGTCATGCAGTCTATTCCGGAGTTTGATGAGACACATGACGTCCTACGTTGAATGGCTAGGCAGTTGAGTAGATGTAAACCTGCGTCTGAGATGACGAAGCCGAATAAAGTTATCATCCGCCGCTGTTGCCACTCTGGGTCGTCCACTGCGATGCCGATCCGCAACTGAGTCTGAGGATTGGAACCGGTGCCAAAGTCGACTGATGGTACACTGATGCATGCTTAGATGCCTGGCAACCTGACTTTGACTTTCGCCTGTATGCAGTCGGCCAATAGCAACGTTCCTTAAATTTATCGATAGAGGCGGCATAAATGTTTGTTTGAAAATGAACTGAATTGTTTAGTGTAGCGTTATTCTTTTATAGTGTTTCAGTTGCGTAGATAGTGAATAGTGGTTACCCAAAATGTTGTTGCTTTTACGTGCGCGCATCATGAGCTGTGGGAAAAATTCGGTCATAAACACTATTGACCACTGCATTGTAACGATTACGAAAACGAAAGCAATTCAGGTCAATACATGCATTTGACACTGTAAAGAACAACTGAGGCTGGATTTTATGTACCCTAGCACCAAAACTTATTTACCCTCGGACAGCTACGTGGTCTTTTTTTTTTTTTTTTGGAACAGTACAGTTTGTGTAATTTTAAACGATAATATCAATTGTTACAAACACTTATGATGAATGTAATCGTTGTACTGGTAATATAATTGATAAATATATGTTGCAGGAGTGTCCAACATACGTAGAATAGAGAAAACTATTTTGGCCTACACCCTCGCCATATGAAGACAAACTCTAAGATGTCAACAGCTCAGGTTGACTGTTGCTTTCTTTGGCGGCTGGCCGAGTTGCTAGAACGCCGAACTCTCCTTTATGAGACCCGGGTTCGATCCCTCGGTAAGGTGTGGGTTCTTTTTTTTTTCTGTCGGGGGCAAAAAGAAAGTCCTAACCTGCACAGTTCGCGGCGACTGCACTAGCCAGGCCCTCAGGCTCAATGACCCCTCTGCCTTACACCGCAAGGTGCTATATTGGCAGTAAATGACAGTGACAGTCGATAGCTAAGGTGTACGAAGAAGAACAACTGGTTCAAAAGCAAGTTAGTAGAGTGTTTCGGTGATATTCAAAGCGTCGAAGAAACGCCAAGTGGGATTTTAATTAATCAAATTGCTACAGGAATATTCAGCATGGGAGCTCTTCGGTGGCTTTATGAAGAGGTAGGCTGAGCATGTTTCCGAATGTCCGGAGTGCCAGTTTCCCTGCAGCATGCATGTTCATGCCTTATGTTCATGCCTTATGTTCATGCCTTATGTTCATGCCTTATGTTCATGCTTTTTGTTCTTCTTCGTTCATCCGGAGTTTTTTTTCGGATGTGATTGCGTTGTGCCTGTTTACAGCAGAGCTGCGTTCTTGCGCCGTTAGGCCGACACATCCGACTTCTGCGGGCATTGTTGACCGGGTTAACCTTCCCGGGGGTTTCTTAGGACGTTTGACTCTCACTGTTGTGGTGTTATCCCCCATCCCAGCTGGTCCATATAGAACAGCCAAAGATCCTGGTCAGCCCTCAAGGGAAGGCAGGGGCAGACCATGGGCATTCCCCGCCATCCAAGGAGGCTTCCATAATTGCAGAGCCGATACATAGCGCTCTGGTACTGGGCTCACCCAAGGAATCGTCACGTCCTGCACATGGCTGCTTAGCCTCACTTCCGTATATTGGGCCTTCCGTTCACCATAGGCTGTTCTTCCGGAAACCAGAAGTATGCAGTCTGCAGATGACATCCACACAGTGAGCTTTCGATTCGGACTTTCCATGTAATGGATTTGTTATCCAAGCAATATTCCATTTCGTGCCACTAGGACACTTTTCCACCTTTTATGAAGTCCACACAGTGGGCTTTAGATACGGACTTTCCACGTAATGGATTTGCTATCCAAGCAATATTCCATTTCATGCCACTAGGACACTTTTCCACCTTTTATGAAGCCCACACAATGGGCTTTTGATTCGGACTTTCCACGTAACGGATTTGCTATCCAAGCAATATTCCATTTCGTGCCACTAGGACACTTTTCCACCTTTTATGAAGCCCACACAGCGAGCTTTCGATTTGGACTTTCCACATAATGGATTTGCTATCCAAGCAATATTCCATTTCATGCCTCTGGGTCTTCATGCACCTTTAAATGTCAACCTGTATGTAGTTAAAGTAAGCTGCGGTCAACTTGAGCTTTTTGATATCTCCATAGAGCTTGTCCTCAAATGAAGCAGGTGTGGGCCAAAATATCTTTCTCTGTTCTGCATACGTTGGGCAATCCTGCAGCAAATGTTTTGCTGTCATTTTTCCAGTTCTACAATTACATTCATCGGTATCTCCTATCTTTAGTTTATTGAACAAGTGGTATTTCAGCCTGTTATGTCCTGTGCGGAGTCTGAAGATTGCTACTTGTTCTCTTCGGTCGAGTTTGTAATATGCATCATCCTTCTGATGGCCTGGATGCTCAGATTCCCATTTGGTTCTATAAGTGCTTTTTATCAACCTCTTTGCCTCATTATAGGTTATGTCTATGTCAGGCTGTGGTAGTCGTCCGCCCTCTTTTGCCAGTCTGTCAGCCTCTTCGTTTCCAGGTATACTGCAATGTGATGGGATCCACTGTATTACAACTTTTTTGGATTTCTGGCATAGACCATGGAGTGCTGCTCTTAGGT
Organism: Cepaea nemoralis; assembly: GCA_014155875.1. NCBI lineage: Eukaryota > Metazoa > Mollusca > Gastropoda > Stylommatophora > Helicidae > Cepaea > Cepaea nemoralis. The sequence goes on along the minus strand of JACEFZ010010946.1, from coordinate 12,666 downwards.
CAGTTAGTTCTGTGCTGTTATTGCTCTTGAGTATTGAGACAGCTGACTTTGCATCTGTGAAGATAGCTATTTGCTTCTCTTTATTTTTCTCCATCAGGAGCATTTCTGCTGCAGTTTTCAAAGCCTCTACCTCCGCTTTGAAGTTACTTGAAAATTTTCCAGTTGCCATTGAATGTGTTTTTTTCACTCCATTTTTTAAATTTAGGAGAATTCCTCCTCCTCCATTCTCTATTGAATTTTTGGCTGATCCATCTGTATATGCATGGGTCCAATTCCTGCTTGGGTAATGTTCTTTTATGTAGTTTAGGGTTATTTCTCTTCTTTCGGTTTCATGCTGAGTGTTCTTTTTCTCAATACCAGGAATGTTTTCTATCATCTCAGGCAGTTGCTGCTGTCTCCAAGCTGGGAACTTGTGTGCATTGTGTATGGGCTTGACTGTTGATATGTTAAGTATAGGATCTGCCCTAATCCTTCGTTTTGCAGTTTCTACAAAGTTGCCACGCTTCAGTCTTCCCTTTCCAAAACCATTAAATCTGTTGTACATAGGGTGGTCTGTCAATCTTCTAAATTTTTCTGCTTGTTGCTGGGCTCTGCTATCTCTTCTATCCTGCATTGGTTGTAAACAAGTGATCTTTTCTAGTTCATTAATAGGCGTTGTCTTCAGGCTTCCAGTTATGATTCGCATTCCTTGGTTTTGGACTCTACTTATTTTGTTAAAGTTTGACTTAGCTGCTGTTGCCCAAGCTGCAATGCCATATTCCAGTACTGGCCTCACCGTCCAGTATATAACTTCTTGAGAACTTTCTCATCTGCTCCCCACGTTGTACCAGCAAGCTTTTTCATGATTGCCATTCTCTGCCTTGCTCTTGTTCGATTTTTCTCAACCTGTGTCTTCCATGTCAGGCGACGATCAAAGGTGACTCCTAGATAATTTGGATTTTCTTCATGGCGCAATATTTTTCCATTCAATACCAGCTTAGGTTGCTGAGTTTTATTTGAGAGGGAGAACACTGTGCATGTTGTTTTCTCCTCACTTATCTTCACTAGCCATGATTTTGACCAGTCCTCTAGCGCTAATAAGGCTAGCTGTATTCTGCTGTTAGCTGTACTAATATATTCTTCAGATGTCCATATGGCTAGGTCATCTGCAAAGGAGGATGTGTGTACTCTGGCTGGAAAATTTTCTGTGATGTCATTTATATATGCTAGGAATAATGTTGGTGAGAGAACTCCTCCTTGGGGGACACCTTGCTCCAGCAGCATCATTTTGCTTGTTTGTCCTTGTACTTTTGTCCTGGCAGTTCTGTTCTCAAGGTAGTGGCTGATCCATTTATACATTTTTCCACAAACATGCATGTTTTGCAGTTTTACTTTCAGTCCTTCCTTCCATACTTTATCAAATGCTTTTTCTAAATCTATCCAGACTGCTAGTGTGTGCTTTTTCTCTTGGAAGGCATCCTCTATTTCCTGAGCTATATAGGTTATTTGATCTTCAGTGGATCTGTATTTTCTGAATCCTGCTTGGTGTGGTGTTAAGAGTTTGTTTCTTCCAGATGCCATGTTAGCCTGCCATTGATAATGCGTTCCATTAATTTTCCTACACAGCTAAGTAGACTGATAGGTCGATAGCCATTTGGTTCTTCCAGGTCTTTTCCTTTCTTTGGGACTGGTATTAGTATAGCTTCCTTCCATGCCTGTGGGACTATTCCTCTCTTCCAGCTGTTATTTAGAACTGCTAGTAGTTTCTTCTTTGCCTTGGTGCCTAGTCCTATTAGCATTTCATTTGTGATTCCATCCTTTCCTGGTGATTTCTTCTTTTTTAGGGTATTCATTGCCTGTTCCATTTCTTCCATTGTTAGATTTGCCATCATATATTCTGCTGCTGTCTCTTTATTTCTATGATGTATCTGTTTGTCTTTGATTGCTTTCTTCTGTTCGGTTGTAATATCAATGTGGTTTGCATTTGCATAGTGTTCCATTAGTGCATTTGCAGCCTTTTTGCCTGTAAGCAAGGCATTTCCTTGTTTAATTGTTATTTGTTTGTTTCTAGGTCCTTCATTGTTCATGGCTTTCACTAGTTCCATAGTTTGTTTCCATCCCTGTCAAAATTCAGGTTTTCTGTTTTTTCCCTCCAACAATCTCTTGTTGTTTGATTTACTGTTCTTTTATATTTTGCTGAGATGGCTTTGAGAGAGATGTTTGCTTCAATTGTTTGTTCTCTCTCTGCTGTCTTCCTGGCATCTTCAACTTTGTCCTCCAAACTTTGTAGTTCTTCAGTCCAGTATGGTTTGTAAATTTTCCTCGCTCCTCTTGGAATGGACTCAGTGGCTGCCTGTATTATTGCTCTGTTTAGACTTTCCACCATTTGCTTTATGTTGCCATATCGTGTATTTATGTTTTCACAATATTTGTCTGTTAGTATGGCAAATCTGTCCCAATCTGCTCGTTTGTAATTCCAGCGGGGCAAGGGCTTTTGCTCCTGTGGAACATACTCCATATTCATTTCAAGCTTGATTGGTCTGTGGTCACTACCTGCTAATTGGTCCAGCACATGGCGATCAATTTTGTGGAGGATGTCTCCTGTGCAGAAAGCTAAGTCTGGAGTAGAAGTGGTAAGCCATCTTCTGGAGTAGAAGCTCGGTGTGTCATCCGCTTTGTTGAGTAGATGGAGATTTGAGTCTATTTCCCAGTCCTCCAATTCATCTCCTCTTTTGTCAGTATCTGGGTATCCCCATCTTTCTGAACGGCTATTAAAGTCTCCGACAATAATGCAGTTTGTGTCAGTTATTTTCATGTTTGAGAGTGTAAGATCCTTATCTGCTGGGCTATACAGATTGTAGATTCTTATTTTCACGTCCTTTATCATTATATCAACACCTATAATTTCCGTTTGGTTGTTAGAGATCACAGATACTTCGCTGCAAGGTATTGTATTTCGTGTAAGTATTAGAACTCCTCCTTTGTGTCCTTCGCGGTCGAAACGTGTGGCCTGATATCCTCTGACTGAGAATTTGTGATTGGCGTTGAGGTGTGTCTCTTGAATGCATGCCACATCTATTCTATCTTATGAAGACGCTGTGTTAGGGAGTCTTTCTTCTTGTAAACTCCTTCGGCATTCCACTGTAGTATGTTGAGTGTCCGGGGTATTTGGTCAATAGCTCTTAACCTACTCCTCTGTGCCTTGACTCCACAGCACAGGGGAAGGTGACCACCAGTAGTCATGGGTGGACCCCCTCGAGGCAGGGGGCCCGGCACTATCACCGCCTGATGGGACTTCACGGGATTAGCACCATATCGATTAATTTTGATTTGTGACATCATGAATTAAGTTACGTTGCACTGCTTTGTCAAGCCTGTGGCTCAGTACATCCGATTTCGACAAGCATTTATTCGGGATGCTTTCCCTAGCCTTTGACTGTCCCCAGTCTACCTACAAGGCAGCAGGTTTCACGTTGCACTGCTTTGTCAAGCCTGTGGCTCAGTGCATCCGATTTCGACAAGCATGTATTTGGGGTGCTTTCCCTAGCCTTTGACTGTCCCCAGTCTACCTACAAGGCAGCAGGTTTGTGTGTCTCTTCGTCTGGTCCCTCTCCCTTGACCTGTCCGACATGGGTGGCCCTACCAGTAGCTGTGCTACCGTCGGCATAGCTCTTGGGGTCATTGGGACGCACAAGCCCCTCTACCTCGTCACGGTGGACACACAGCAGAGGGGTGCTTTTTGTTCCACAAACATGCCTTTCATCACCGTTTTTTCGAAATTATTGTGTCTTTAAATATCGCCAAAGTATTTCGATTTTAAAGACATGATGTGTTTAAAGGCATTTTTCTTTCATGTTCACATCTTGTAGAATGTCAGTTCTTTTCTTCTTTTTAGTCCACAAACTGAAAATAATTTTCTATTAAATTTAAGTTCATTATGATCGAAATGTTGGATTTGTTGTAGTTTAAATCAATCATCACTCAGGTGCCGTCTCTACAGTGACGGTTGGCTGCAATGCATTTATAGCACTGTCTGTTTCTCGTCTTAATTTTCCTTCTATCATGTGCCATGCCGATAAACGTGGGCGGTCATACTTTGCCATTTCACTGGATCACCAGAGTCGTGGATCAGCTCCGTGTTCCTGTCTCGACCATGCCACGTGGCCAAACCAGCCAGGTATTTACTTCTCGGTCTTCCCCTTCGTCTCTTCCCTTCGATCTTGCCAGTTGTCATCAAGCTCTTCTCATAACAAGCCCAAATAATTTTGACGGTCTACGTCTAATGACTCTAATCAGTTTACGATCTTCATTTGCTTCTTGAAGGACTTGTTCATTGGCTTTTCTGTCTGTCCATGGTGTCACGAGATCGCCATGAGTTAACCAGATAATAATACCGACGTTTGCTTGGCGTATATTTTCTAGGCCACAACAGTCGTACTAACAGAGTAAACACAGCTGCACGGGTTACATCGGGTCAGCCCATATACACATTTGGTGGTGAGTGAGAAGGAAGGGATACAACGCGTTGGCAGTTCATAACAGTTAAAATCACATATAATTGCCCGCTCAGGATATGGAATGGTTCCGTTTGTCATCTATAGTTCCGGACATCAGACGGAATGGAGGTTTTAACTGTCACCACATGACAGAAAGTTGAGGGCTTGTTATTGAAAACAGTGGAACACCTGCCGGACATGAACAACGTCACGTGCACAATGTAAGCTTGTTTGGAAAACCATGATTGGCAGCTTGGTATCGAAACTCTTTGTTGGAACTCGACAGTAACTCTCGAGATTGTTTTGGATGTCTAAACCAGTGATGACAAATCTAACATTAAGGGAGCCAGAGGGGGGATGGATCCCTGACAGGGGATGATCTGCCAATGTGCCACCTGTGTGGGGGCATAAAGGATAACGTCACGTGGCCAACTTTGGTAGTTTGCCATATAAACCCGAGTTGGGACCAACTAGGGGAACTTGAAAATGTGGATTTAGGCAGACATGCAGCAGTTTTGTCACTGCAGCAGTTAGAACATCTAACGTGTGAAGGAGATATTTGATTTAGTTTACACGAGCCTGTATGGCTACCATTAGATGTAATTTAGTGTAAACTGCAGTGCTGTAAGGTATAACCTATTCTTATATTAGTTCTAATTAATATAGACTGTGGCCTTGTTAAACTATAGTGTGATGATTAGCACTGTTAGTGGTAAACTAGTTAGAGTAGAATAGTGATATTAGCTCTGCTAGTTAAGAATAGAGTAGGGTAGTGGTGATAAGCTATGCTAGTTAAGAATCGAGTAATGATGGATAATTGGGAGACGGGGGAATTGCCCGCTGGGGTTTTGCACTCTGTATGGGTCTTTCTTTGTCATAGCCTGATTCGGCTCTAGGTGGGTAGCTAATCTGCTCTATGACTAAGTCTAGTTAGCTAAAGATCATTAAGCAAGGCGATAGGCTTACACTCAGCCGAAAGGATCAGTGACTAGTACTATCACCAGATGTGTTGTTTCTATCCTAGGTTCCCTACCAGATCCAAGGAAATTCAACAAGTTTTTGGGAAAGAATAAAATCCCATTCGGAAGAACACCAGTTCAACAATCAATAAAGTTGCATACAGAACGTAACTAAAGCTAGAAGAAAGTTGATTCACCAAAGAGAGTGATGATTACTGATGCACCACACAGCATCAGACAGTAGTAACGAACTGAGAACATTAATTATAATAGTTACCTAGTGTGATATAATCTCGTGTAATAGAACACAAGACGAATATTGCTTGGATAGCAAATCCATTACATGGAAAGTCCGAATCGAAAGCTCACTGTTTGGATGTCATCTGCAGACTGCATACTTCTGGTTTCCGGAAGAACAGCCTATGGTGAACGGAAGGCCCAATATACGGAAGTGAGGCTAAGCAGCCATGTGCAGGACGTGACGATTCCTTGGGTGAGCCCAGTACCAGAGCGCTATGTATCGGCTCTGCAAGTATGGAAGCCTCCTTGGATGGCGTGGAATGCCCATAGTCTGCCCCTGCCTTCCCTTGAGGGCTGACCAGGATCTTTGGCTGTTCTATATGGACCAGCTGGGATGGGGGATAACACCAAAACAGTGAGAGTCAAACGTCCTAAGAAACCCCCGGGAAGGTTAACCCGGTCAACAAATGCCCGCAGAAGTCGGATGTGTCGGCCTAACGGCGCAAGAACGCAGCTCTGCTGTAAACAGGCACAACGCAATCACATCCGAAAAAAAAAACTCCGGATGAACGAAGAAGAAGAAGAAGAAGAACACAAGACATGATACTTGAGGCTAGATAGACACGAGTGAGGATCCAGTACATTAACAATTAACATTAATAACTGTGCACACACTACAAAGGACTTGTGCATTTTTTTAGGAACGATAGGAACGGACATTGTGTAGGGTGCAACCGGTCCATGATTAACTGTTAATACCACCGGTGTCTATTTCGGATGATCATGAAATTGGATTACCAGAGGTCTACAGAGGCAAAGCAGTATCCGGCAAGATGGTTTCGGCACTGGGTGAGATGTACATGTTCTGACGTAACGTGCTGTGGTCTATCCTTGCTGGGATTAGCTGACTGAGTTGTGGTCTGAGAGTCCGATTCTACACACTTTATAGAACACGTCACACATTTTCTTCGCATACACGTCTCATACACGTTACACTTTTCTTTTAATAAATTAATCGTTATTAATTTCTAGAAGCAAGAGTTGTTGAGTATGTTGCGTTGGGAAGTATGAGAGGGAGCATAGTACGACAGTGAGAGAGAGTGATAGGAAAAGGTGTCCATAGGCTGATGGAGTGTGTTGGACGGAAGCTGGTGGATTCTCCAGAATATTGAGAGGAAAAAAAATATTATAATGTGGGTGTCGACTCTCCTCACTCCAGGGACGACACTTTAAAGGAGGACACGACACATGGTATTCTTTGCATTTTCCCCAGAAACCACATTTCCATAGCCATCAGATGTTTTTCAGTTTGACTGCTCATTGTCCACTCTTCACATTCATACAAAAGTACAGGTTCTTCTTCTTCTTCTTCGTTCATCCGGATTTTTTTTCGGACGTGACTGCGTTGTGCCTGTTTACAGCAGAGCTGCGTTCTTGCGCCGTTAGGCCGACACATCCGACTACTACGGGCATTTGTTGACCGGGTTAACCTTCCCGGGGGGGGGGGTTTCTTAGGACGTTTGAATCTCACTGTTGTGGTGTTATCCCCCATCCTAGCTGGCCCATATAGAACAGCCAAAGACATCCTGGTCAACCCTCAAGGGAAGGCAGGGGCAGACCATGGGCATTCCCCGCCATCCAAGGAGGCTTCCATACTTGCAGAGCCGACACACAGCGCTCTGGTACTGGGCTCACCCAAGGAATCGTCACGTCCTGCACATGGCTGCTTAGCCTCACTTCCGTATATTGGGCCTTCCGTTCACCATAGGCTGTTCCTCCAGAAACCAGAAGAATGCAGTCTGCAGATGACATCCACACAGTGAGCTTTCGATTCAGACTTTCCACGTAATGGATTTGCTATCCAAGCAATAATACAGGTTCTATGTAACACTTCACTATTTTTCTCGTTTCAATTGAAAGCTTGTTATTGGTCAGAATATTTTTCATCTTGCAAAAGGCTACCTTCGCCATGGCAATTCTTGTTCTAATCTCTTCAAGGCACCTCCCATCAGATCGTCTTTATTTTACATTCTGTCATACTACTGTCGTCTATCTCAGTAGTTCCCAAGCTTTTCAAGCCGAGGGCCATATCTACTATTTTCGGTAGTTAAGCGGGCCACAGCATTATACAATTATAAAAGTCGTGCAATATCATTCTTACCTTTCTAAACTTTTGTCAACAAAATTCTTAAACTTTAAAGGCTGTCAGTATCAGTACTACACTGCGGTCATTTTTTAGTTTAAAATCAAAAGTTCATTTAACAATAAATTTTTAATCAGTTTTGAAAATCACTTTTAATGTAAATAATTTACAATTGTAACTGTACTTCATAACCAGTTACTTAAGTTCAGATGCCAGTTTATCAATGTATGGGCACAAATCTGTCGTGCCCAAAGTCATAAGCGCAGCTAGGTTACTGTCGGTGAGTCTGGAACGGTGCTTGTTTTTTATAACGCTCATTGCGGAAAATGACTGTTCGCATCTGTAAGTCGAACAAAAACGACAAATGTATCTCTGGGCGAATGAATGCAAGTGTTCAAATTATTCGACAGGCAATAGTCGCCAGAATTAAATCATATGATCAGCTGAAGGTGAAGCAGGCAGCTCCAGAAATTTACATCTCAGTGCAGAATTGCATTTCAAATCAATTACTTCGTGCTGAAGGTTTTGCTTTAATTGACAGAGATTGGCGTCAGGAAATACGAACAGATTTATGAAGAGGGCAACATTATCCTCCTCTTTTGTGAATTCTTGAAATCTCGACTGAAAGATATCCAGAAGACTTTCAACTTTTACTTTGTACTGTAACAAGTCACATTTCTTTTCCACCACAATCGTCTTCAGAGTTGGAAACGCTCTAAAGTCCCTTCAGTAAGCTGTCCGATAAACAGTCGTAGTCTCATTTTAAATGAAGAAATGTCATCGCACACATTTGTGAATAGTTTTTTTCCCCCCTGGATCCTCGCATTTAAAGAGTTTAAATGAGACGTGGTGTCCACCAAAAATGCCAGGTCGTTAAGCCAGTCATCGTTCAGCAGACATTCCCGTTTTGTAGGCAATTCATTTATTTAAGACTGAAACAGATATAGACTATTTTTCAGTGTCCAGTTACGAGACGAGGCCTCGCGTGCCACTTTCTGAATCTGGCGGGCCATAAGTGGCCCGCGGACCGTTGTTTGGAAACCTCTGGTCTATCGCTTTCCATCTTGTATCGTTGTCTAGCTCTTGCTCGCTTGCCTTCACCCTTACCCTCCAGTTTGGTTTCTACAAGAGTCTTATGTCTTTTAACATGTCCGAAATATTTCACTTTCTTCTTTTGTGTTTCCTTCATCAACTCTCTTTTGATTCCCTGTTTTTCTTGGACCTATGTATTTGATTGTTTTTGTTTCCATGAAAAAGGACATATCTTTATGTATATTCACATCTTCAGGGCCTCTATTTGACTTTCTAATAATTGCTTGTTCATGATCTAAGCTTCTTGTGATGTAGCTTATTTATTACGTATTTGCTTAACGTTACTTTATTATTATCAGTATTAATGTCTCCACTGTGATTTCTGATCACCAGGATTGATTTCATCCGTTATAAATAAGCTTCATGGTTATAGTTTTGTGTTTTGGTGCATTGGTTACCTGCAAGGGGGCATAAGTTATGTTTGTATTGTAGATTATATTTGTATTGTAACGTCCCTTCACTCATTCATACCTAAGGTGTTTCTGTTCACATGTGCATTTTTCTTGGAGACTCCTGGGGGTCGTCGCTGGAGCTACGGCTTGCTAGGCCAGTCGCAGGTTTAGGACAAAAATCTGACCATAGGAAGCCCGACCCCCATGGCGAGCCATAGGCCCGTTAGCCCATGACCTCACGGTCATGGCTTCCCGGTCTACACCACGTAGATGTGGGTTGAATTGTGCAGTCTGCGGGTCTTCGGCAGGCTACTAATTTTCACTTTTCACCCCTCCTGGGAGAGGTAGCCAATCCTAATCCTGCTGGCTGCAGGGCCATGCGCAGTCCACATCTTGTAGACCTGAGAAAATACTCAATATATCAAGAAGAGATACGATCAGAAATGAAGAAATCAGGAATAAAGTGGGGGGGGGGGGGGGGGGTATAGCCAGGCTTGTCCATCCCATCCCACCCCATTGTAATTTATGCCTATTCCATCTCATCCCATCCCATGGGATTCCCATGATAATATTAATATGGAAAACAGTTCAAATAAAATTATGAAATTTATGAAAATTTAAATTTAGGGTCTACTAAATAGGACTGCGTGTACAAAGAGACATGTAAAGCGACATAATTTATTAATTTTAATATTGAAAAGTATTGTATAAAAACAAGTTTAACCTAAATATGACAATTCAGTGTCATTCTGACACTCTCATTCTGTTCCTGAGTCACTCTGCTCATTCAGCACATTATCAATTTCCTGCTGCTCGACTGTTTCTAATAATTCAGTTAATCCAGGTAATCCCCGAACCATTTCCACAATTTTCATCTTACATGCAAATCTGATATACACAGAGTTTATAACGAGAGCTGGTAACATCCGTTTTTGTAACTTACTCAACAACAATCCAGCTGCACTAAATAAGCGCTCTACTGCCGCTGATGACACGGGTGTGGCCAAAACAATTTTCGCACTTGCTTTTAACAATGGAAACCTATGTTCATTTTCCCAATAATTTAATGGTTGTGAAGTTGGTTGCCGTAATTTTTGAAACATGGTGACTTCATCCTCAAGGCTTTTGTTTTTGGTGTCATCAAACTTAAGTGTTTTGTTTGGTGGAGGATTAAAAAGTAGGTCAAAATCACTTTTCGGCTTTTGTTCTACAATTCCTGCTACTTCATATACAGCAGATGATTCAGAAGACAGATTTACATCCTTCTCATCTCATCATGTTCCTCTTGTACCTTGCGGTGTCGAGGTGAAGTACAAACTTCGTGAGAGTGCCCGGTTATGGGCTTCGTATATCGACATTCCCATGGATTCTGTTATTCCCTCAGTCCAACGTTTACGTGGTCGGCCTCTTCCTCTGTTTCCATCTGGTCTGTACATCATTGCTTGTTGTGGCATGCTGTTGACTGGTAGCCTACTTGCATGGCCAAACCATTTGACTTGCTGCTTTCTAATAAAATCTAGAGCAGCTTTAACCCCTACTTTAGTCCTGATTTCTTCATTTCTGATCTTATCTCTTCTTGATACGTTGAGTATTCTTCTCAGAACCTCATTTCTGTTGTTGTGATTTTTCTTTTCTCTTTTTCTGTCATTGTCCAGGTTTGGCATTGGTAGCAGAGAGTTGGTAGGAAGATTGTGTTGTAAAGTGCTTTCTTAGTAGTTATTGATACATGTTTGTTCTTTAGTATTGGTGCCATTTGTCCAATGAGTTGATTTGCCTTATTGCACCTATTTTCGATCTCGTCTTCTGATCTGCCATTTGATGATATTATACTTCCTAGGTACTTGAAGCTCTTTACTTGTTTCAAGGGATGTTCGTTTAGGTGAATTGTTGCTGTTTGTTCTTCTTTAGTTATAGTCATTACCTCTGTTTTGCTTGTGCTAATTTTCATGTTATGTTCCCTACACATTTCGTTTAGACTATTCATGTGGTCTTGTAATTCAGCTTCTGATTTTGCTATTAGTGCTTGGTCGTCCGCAAACAGGAGTTCTCTAATGGTTAGATTTGCAGATGGTTCTTCTTCTGTGTTCTCGTCATGCGGTATTCTTGCTGTCTCTGCTTGGCTGGTTTCTTTACATATGTTGTCTATATATGTTATGAACAAGAGAGGGGACAGGACACAACCTTGTCGTACTCCAGATTTACATCCTTGATGAATGAAATAACAGTTGGAACAACAGACTTAGAAAGAGCGATCCAGTCATTGGCCCATTTATTGGTGTCCACATTCCCTTTCTTCTTAGTAACAACTGACTTGACCAGATAACAGATGTTATCACTGTTCAGAGTTAACTGATTTACTTAAGTAGTTAAAAAAAAAAAAAAGACGTATATGATTCGTTTAAACGCCTTAAGGAGCAATGGGCTTATGGTGCTAGACCCATATTTTTATAGAACAATTGGCGGTCAGTGGGTGATCTGGTCAGTCTCACACAGATCGCTTTTACTACCCGAGACATTTCTTGGTACCTGTTTTAGGTTAGTAAATGGAAATATTCTTCAACAAGTGAATCGGTACAATTATCTTGGAACAGTCATAACATCTGATGGGAGATGCCTTGAAGAGATTAGAACAAGAATCGCCATGGCTAAAGTAGCCTTTAGCAAGATGAAAAACATTCTGACCAATAAAAAGATGTCAATTGAAACGAGAAAAAGAGTGTTGAGGGGATACATAGAGCCTGTTCTTTTGTATGGATGTGAAACTTGGACAATGGGCAGTCAAAGCTGAAAAACATCTGATGGCTGCAGAAATGTGGTTTCTGAAGAAAATGCAAAGAATACCATGGACAGACAGAAAAACCAATGGGCCAAGTACTACAGGAGACAAATGAACATCGTAAACTGATTAGAGAAATTAGACGTAGACAGTCAAAATTTTTTGGACATGTTATGAGAAGAAATGGATTGGAGAACTTGGTGACAACTGGCAAGATCGAAGGGAACAGACCAAGAGGCAGACCGAGAGGAAAATACCTGGATGGCTTGGCCACATGGCATGGACGAGACAGGAACACTGAGCTGATCCACGACACTGGTGATCGAGTGAAATGGCGAGTCATGACCGTCCCACGCTTTCCGGCATAGCATTATTGACTGATTTTGTTTTAGTTGGGTCGATCGTCCTGGGAGCACAAGTATTCGCATCTATACAGATTGGAACACATTACCGCTGCGCTAGCAGGCCTCGTGTAGACACTCGTTATCGCGGTAGTCCCTGGTTCCAATTTTAAAAAAGAAGAAGAAGAAGAAGAAGAAGAAGAAGAAGAAGAAAAAGGGAAGAAGAAGAAGAAGAAGAAAAAGAAGAA
>JACEFZ010010945.1:0-33912 GCA_014155875.1 Cepaea nemoralis | reverse complement strand
TTTATTTTTTGTTACCGATTTTCTGCTTTCCATTAGTTGCAGTAAGCGGCAGTTTGACGTTGGTAGCATAATGTCGGCCCAAACAATAGTTCTGATGTCAAATTGCTTTAGTAGTTGTAGGTATCTTTCTAAAGGTCTCTTCTACCGCCTTAAATCACTTTAGTAGTCGTAGGTATCTTTCTAAAGGTCTGTTCTACCCGCCTCTAGATCGCTTTAGTAGTTGTAGGTATCTTTCTAAAGGTCTCTTCTACCCGCCTTAAATCACTTTAGTAGTCGTAGGTATCTTTCTAAAGGTCTCTTCTACCCGCCTTACATTGCTTAGACATATGATGCAATACCGATATTTGTATAGACCAATCGGCACGCAGTAGATAAACGTGGTTATTATAGGGTGTATTTTTAACGACTGTGCAGTGTTTGTAAATATTGCCGGTCCAAGTTTTGTATTCACCCTCTGTAAAATTCATGCAACATAATAGGTAAATACAAAACTTGGACACGCAATATTTTCAAACACTGCACAGCCATACACATACATCCTGTATTACAATGGCCGCCTTTTACTTCCCAAGAATTTTCTGGTACTTTTTACGGCTGGGTCGACCTAGGATCACAGGTCATTAAAAAAAATAAATAAATGAAAACCTCGAATCCTCTCCGATGCGGATCGAACCCATAAACACCGGGCGAGAATGCGAACATCTAGCCTTGCCACTACACTGAGGCGGCCTCTCTCGACAATGGCGCCAACTCAAAACCACACAGTATTCCAGTTGTAGGTAAGAAAACTGACGAAACACGACAAACAACGAATGACAGAATGCCGGCTTACGGAAAGCAAACGTGTGTACATTTTCTCGAGTTCTTCGCGACAAATAAGTTGAGAATCCCTGATATAAAGAGTCGCAGGATTGGTCTCAGACAAATACGGGTTCCCGGGTTGTTGTCTCTGTCTCCGGACGGTACTTGATAATACCCTTCACCTTGTCTGTGGCTTTTTTGTCTGTGGAATTAAGGTCAATGACTGTTTAGCAAAGCTGGAGTAAAGGACACGCCATTTTGTTAGTTTGTTGCACATAGGACCATGAACAACAACAACAACAACAACAACAACAACAACAACAACAACAACAACAACAACAGTAAGGTTTTTAGTTTTAATAATGTACATTTCAACACTCCAAACAAACCCAAAGATGCCTCGTCTTCCCCTACATGCGTCTAAAAGTGTAGATGCTGATGGTTCCAGTTACACACTGACTGTACAGGCGGCGGATTCGTTACTTTGTACACCCCTCTATGATGGAAAAAAATTCAGTTGTATGTCCTTCTCAGGACGTAGCAGTCAACCCCAGCATTTTGGCTGTTCGTGATTCCTGGTTCAGTAGTTTGCCATTGCTTTCTGAACAACCGACACCTACACTTTTGTGGAAAAAAACCCCCCAGCACCCCTGTGTTTCAAACCCAGGTATACATTATTACGAATCGCGCCCGTAACACCTTTGCCACGGAGACGGTCTGTGCTGAAACCACACTGAAATACAAATGCAAGCATCATTAAATAGGTTGTTTCATCTGGTATTAACTGATCCCACGACGCTTGACGGCAGAAGTGGAAGATGATGATGATGATGATGATGATGATGATGATGATGATGATGATGATGATGATGATGATGATTAACTGATACAGTGCCAAACTAACAGTATGTTGGACCAAACAAGGTACACGATCAAATGAAAAAGTACTATTATGTAAACTTCTATTCACTGAGCACTGATATTGCGGAAGATACTCGAAACAAAACAGATAACACGATGACCTTAGTATGGCGATATGTCGTCATTCTGTCCAAATAGGAGTTACATGTGGCGATATGTTATCCTTTGTCACTGAATCAGTTAATTTTCTTTTGTCTTGTGAATTCCATACAACGTCCTTTCTAGATATAGAATTGTCAGGTCTTCTTAATGTCAGTGCTATCCAGTACCAGCGTTTTTTCTTAACCTCTTGGTTGTCTAGTGTTTGTTTAGTTCTCTCCATGAGCTCCACATGGGTGATTCTGTCATATCATTTTAGTGCCACCATTTAGCTCAGGTATCAGTAAATGAATGTTTAAAAAAACATGTTTTAGTGTTTCTCTACGTTCCTGACCCATACTGATTTAACGTTGTAATTAAATAGTCTAAGATTGGCGCTAAGTTTAATTTATTTTTGGTGTGGATCCCACACATTTTTTAGCGCTATAAAAAATCATATTGCTTTTTGTAATCGTTGTATGATATATTTTGTTACTTATTTAACCCAGCTGCATTTGTATATCTCTCATTCTCTAGCCGTGTGAATGTGTCCCTCACACATCTCTGTTGTATTCGTATGTCCGTCCTTCTCTACCCTATAAACTTGTCCCTCCCACATCCCTGCTATATTATGCCTGTCCTTTTCTACCCGTTTAAACTTGTCCCTCACACATCCCTGCTGTATTCGTATGTCTGTCCTTCTCTACCCTATAAACGTATCCCTCACACATCCCTGCTATATTCGGATGCCTGTCTTTCACTAGCTGTATAAACTTGTCCCTCACACACTCATGTTGTGTTCTCATGCCCGTCCTTCTCTACCGCTAAAACTTGTCCCTCACACAAACCAGTTAGATCTGCCCGCAACTCATTCTCTAGTGATATACCTTTACCTCACAAGCCTACCAACATTCACGAAAGACATGTATTTATTTTTAAAAAATCGAAGATGTGGATTTACGAGCTTCGTCCTTGTTGCCAGTGTCTGCCATGGAATGTTCTCATTAGCGAAATGAATGTGCAAAGAATGTTTGTTGGACACCATCCTTGTGATAACATTACAGCAATGAGCCTGATAACATTACACTAATAAGTATGATAACATTACAGTAATGAGCGTGATAGAATTACATTAATGAGTATGATAACGCTACGGTAATGAGTTTTATGGCATTAGTTTCATCACGAGACGTGTAAAGAAAGTAAAATAAAGGACTAGATTGCAACTGTTACAAATAGTTTTGGGACTCTTCGCTGGATGTTGAACTTAGGGACGAAGTGCGTATCGGAATGTCCTGAGTGCTTTCTCAACTCATCTCAACTCATTGAAGGTCTGAGTGCTTTCTTAACTCAGCTCAACTCATTAAAGGTCTGAGTGCTTTTCTTAACTCAGCTCAACTCATTAAAGGTCTGAGTGCTTTCTTAACTCGGGGGGAGGGGGGGGGAAGAGGAGATAGAGGGGGTGAGTGGTCTCGAGGTATGATGTCCGCCTCGAGTGCTGGAGGTCCCGGGTTCAAGCCCCGATGAGGGCCGGGAGTTTTTTACGTGGACTTCTAGTAATAACATTTCCCCTGGTCTCTGGGTAGTGAGATCGGACGCCCGTGTGTATTGTTGCGCACGTAAAAAATCTCTTGGCAGGTGGAAATCGAAAAAGAGTAGCCTAACGGCGCTGCCGGGGCAAAGTTTCGAGTTAAAATTCTACCCCCAGTATTTCAGGATTCTCGCCGATGCTACAGAGTTCGTGCACTGAGCTGAGATTCTGCGGACTTAAACTTGAATTAGGAGTAGAACGGAGCACTTATGGGTTATACCCGTGTGCCGTGATGTTGATCCGTTGACTAAACTAAACATCTTAACTCAGCTCAACTCATTAAAGGTCTGAATGCTTTCTTAACTCAGCTGCAAAATTCTACCCAGTCAGAAATAAGTCTACAAGCGGTTTGTTGTGGGTTTATGCTCCATTGGGAGACAAATGGCGGAAGAAGAAGGAGAAGAAAAGAAAGAAAAAGAGGAAGGAGAAGAAGAAGCGGAAGAAGAAGAAGAAGAAGAAGAAGAAGAAGAAGAAAAAGAAGAAGGAGAAGAAGAAGACGAAAGACAGACAGACAGACAGACAGACAGACAGACAGACAGACAGACAGAAGAGAAA
Source organism: Cepaea nemoralis (assembly GCA_014155875.1). NCBI lineage: Eukaryota > Metazoa > Mollusca > Gastropoda > Stylommatophora > Helicidae > Cepaea > Cepaea nemoralis. Next base: position 29,966 of record JACEFZ010010945.1, on the reverse strand, counting down.
GAAAGAAAGAAAGAAAGAAGAAGAAGAAGAAGAAGAAGAAGAAGAAGAAGAAGAAGAAAGAAAGAAAGAAAGAAAGAAGAAGAAGAAGAAGAAGAAGAAGAAGAAGAAGAAGAAGAAGAAGAAGAAAGAAAGAAGAAAGAAAAGAAAAAGAAGAAGAAGAAGAAGAAGAAAGAAGAAGAAGAAGAAGCAGAAGAAGAAGAAGAAGAAGAGAAGAAGAAGAAGAAGAAGAAGAAGAAGAAGAAAGAAAGAAAGAAAGAAAGAAAGAAAGAAAGAAAGAAAGAAAGAAAGAAGAAGAAGAAGAAGAAGAAGAAGAAGAAGAAGAAGAAGAAAGAAAGAAAGAAAGAAAGAAAGAAAGAAAGAAAGAAAGAAAGAAGAAGAAGAAGAAGAAGAAGAAGAAGAAGAAGAAGAAGAAGACAACCTAGTAGATATATCTCCCATATTGTGAATGTATTCCAAAAATACCTGCGTGGTTTCGTGTCCTTCATCAACCGGTCCCTGGCTTTGATGCAGCACCTCCCTGCACGAAACTGTTCTGATAATGGCGTGACATTTATTGACCATGAAAAATTCTGCACTTGGCAATGTACCCAGGCTTGGCCATTTCGTCTAATGGATTGATTGTTATGGCGTATCATGTGATTCCATAACAATAAAAGGAGAAGGGGGGACATTGCTGATTTGGTTTCCAAATGTTGCGTTTGTTTAGTGGAACAATAGGGGTACAGCATACCACTCCTGCCCCACACAAATTACCGCTTGCACACAAAATATAACTACAAACCTCGATGAAAGGAAAGGCATACACAAGTACACGCCATCGTTACGACAAAAGTCGTCATCCCCGCTTTTGTCCACACCAAACTATCGCCTGCACAGAAATATCAACTGGGACCGCAAAGACAGCTCACAAATAAATTCATACGTATTGTATACAGCTCGAAAAAGTAGAAGAAAGAGTGGTGGCGAGGCGTTGTCGTTATTTGGAGATGAGAGTTTCAAATCCGGGTAGGGTAACTAGTTTTTAAGTTTTTGTTGTTGTCTAATGTGTCATCTGCCGGTCTCCCTGGCTAAGAGGTTTACGACTTTTTCCGTAATCACGTATATCCACGTAGGGTAAGGCTGCTGCGTGAGATGAGATTAGGTAGCGGATCGCGTCGCGTTGGTTACTTACGGGGATAAGTGAGCCGGTAGCTCAGAAATCAATGGCAAACTGCTGAGCGTAATGTTGCCAAGAAATCAACAACAGCGGTAAAATGCTGGCATTGACAGCGGTGTTCTGTAAATAGGATATGAGAAAGAAAACAATGTGTCATCTACTTCTTTCTTATTCTTCTATTAGTACCATGCAGTATATATGCAGTTATATATGAACGATTGCCTGCCTCTACTGAAATTCTACAAGATGTGAGCATTAAAAAAAAACCTGGATTACAAACAGTATCATCTCTCGGAAACTGAAATACAGGGTGTATTTTAATGAATATGCAGTGTCTGAAAATATTGCCGGTCCAAGTTTTGTATTTACCTATTATGTTGCATGAACTTTACAGAGGGGGAATACAAGACAATATTTACAAACACCGCACAGTCATTAAAAATACAACCTATGCTTTGGCCATGTTAAAAGTCACAATGATTTGGAGAGAACAGTTCTGGAAGGCATGGCTCCTGATAGAAGAGATGTAGGTCGACCTGCACGAAGATGTACACAGGACATTGTAGTCACCCTAGGCGTGGAAGATGGGGGGGGGGGGGGGGGGAGGAGAGAGATAAGAGGGCACGAAGGGGAAGAAATGGCCAGAGATCAAGATGCTTTTCGACGTGTCTAGAGCGACGTTCTGTAAAAGACCGGCTGCATAATAATGATCGCCTGCATAATCTGCCAGCGCGACCATGCATGATATCGTGATTGATTTAACTAGCCTAGCCTCCCTACCACAAAATCTCCCCCGGCCGGTTTCTGCGAGTTTGGGGAACTGCGTAAAACCACTGGCTACCTTTGAGGGACCTCTGTGTGGCTTTCAGATGTATGTTGCAACCGTACTGGTATTGTGTTTGTGTTGTGGGAACACTGTAGCTAGTAGCAGCCCGGGTGTAGCCGCGTTGTTTGTCGATACATCATGATCTTCAGTTCAGATTGAAATTGAAACTGAAAGGTGCTAGTTCAGGAGACTACCCGATGTGTTGTTTGTTCTACAATTGTTTGTTTTATGGTTTTAAAAATGTTGCATGTAATTTGCATGATGTTGCGATCAACAGCAGCTTCATTTTATAGACAGTTGTACGTTCGGTAGGTTGTCGTTATGATTACTCACGGCTTTATTACTAAGTAATCTATTTATTATGAATTATGTTTATTATGTATTCTATTCATTATATATTCTATTTATTATGTATTCTGTTTATTATATATTTTATGTATTTGTTTGTTGTATTCTATTTATTATGTATTCTATTTATTATGTATTCTATTCATTATGTATTCTATTTATTATGTATTCTGTTTATTATATATTTTATGTATTTGTTTGTTGTATTCTATTTATTATGTATTCTATTCATTATATATTCTATTTATTATGTATTCTGTTTATTATATATTTTATGTATTTGTTTGTTGTATTCTATTTATTATGTATTCTATTCATTATGTATTCTATTTATTATGTATTCTTTGTATTATGTATTCTGTTTATTATATATTTTATGTATTTGTTTGTTGTATTCTATTTCTTTTATATTCTATTTAGTATGTATTCTATTTAGTATGTATTCTGTTAATTATATATTCTATTTATTACATGTTCTATCTATTATCTATTCTATTTATTATATTTCTATTCTATTATATTATTCTATTTATTATGTATTCCATTTATTAAGTACTCAATTTATTACTGGGAACCGCGGTGACAGTAATGGCCAGACACTCGTCCGTCGATCAATTGGTCATTGGTTCGAATCCGCATCTAGAGCGGATTTCAAAAATTGACCTGAACTCCCACGTCGTCCCAGCCAAAAATGGATGTCAGAAACAATGTCAGTGGGAAGTAAAGACAACCCCCGTGTTACTAACTACATCACCTGTGGAGTACGATTGGTCTATACAAATATAAGTCTAGCATCATAAGGAACAATTCCCCCGGTTTTCATCTGTTTCTTGTAGGGCTGGTCCATTGTTTTTTCTCGCCGTCCGCGGTATTCTTTCATTTTCCCCAGAAACCACATTTCCACTGCCAGTTTGATGTCGCAGCTTGTCTGCTGATTGCCCACTTTTTACATGAAAATATAGCCGTGGCGATACCTATTGTTGTTATTGTGATTACACAGGTCAGCATTGCCTTCACACATACAGGGTGCATTTTTAATGACTGTGCAGTGTTTGAAAATATTGCCGGTCCAAGTTTTGTATTTACCTATTACGTTGCATGAAATTTACAGAGGGTGAATACAAAACTGTGACCGGCAATATTTTCAAACACTGCACAGTCATTAAAAATACACCCTATACAATTTAGCAGTCACAGAGTTGTGTCGTAAACAGTCACGACTGAATGCGATCAAGGGAGACAATTAAGGTACTTTTGCCGTAGAAAGAGTTACAGTTCCTTGTTAAGATGTTGAAAGCTAGTTGCGGGTCCTTTACAGAACATTTATTGGATGATTGTGACTTATTAGACGATGTTAGGTCACTAGTTTGCCATTGCTTTCTGATCTGTCGACGCCACATACCATCGAAACTAAAGCAAAGCGGCCTGCTTCCAAATCGCCGGCAGCAGATTCTGAGTCCTCGACTGGCTATGACCGGCAGTTAAGAAATTGCGCGTCTCACTATCCCTTCAGCCTTTAAGATGTAAATATTAAATATCGCATGCCCTTAGCAGGACGTTGCCATCAACCTCAGGTTGATTGTCTAGGCAATTGTACGCTCAGTAGTTTGTTATTGCTGTCTGAACGAGAAGTCAACGTTAAAGTTCAGCTGACCGGCATGTGGTATGAACCCACTACCCCGCCGCCAGAGCCCAGAAGTTACAAGTGCAATCGTGAAAAACCTCTCGGCCACGTCGACCTCTTGTTTAGGTGTAGGCAAATTGGAGAACTTAGTGACAACTGGCAAGATCGAGGGGAAGAGCACAAGGGGAGGGCAGAGAAGTAAATACCTGGATGGCTTGGCCACGTGATATGGTTCGAGACAAGAATATTCCGCTGATCCACGACTCTGGTGATCGTGTGAGATGGCGACGCATGACCGCCTGCACTTATCGGCATGGCACATAATGGTGATGAAAAGTAAAAAAAAGTGTAAATGTCAAGAGGAGGGACTTCATTTCACCGGGTTTTATCCCATATAGCCGATTATAGACCTGCCGAAAGCGTTACACAGAGCACGAACTCTGTACTTCCAGCGACGACTCTCTGGAATTCCCGAGAAAATTGCACTGGTGAACCGAATGTCGTGGTCTGGAATCGAACCCACAAACTTTGGAGCACGAGGCAGGCTGTGTAACCACTGCCCCACGGAGACTCTCTAACTAAATTATAACTGAATGGGATTACATCCCCTTTTAGTTGATTCAGTGCCAAGGGATAATACATCGCCACATGTTACGTGTCCATTTGGATAGAAGGACGATATATCGCCATATTGTGGTCTTCGTGTTATTATTATTATTTTGTTTTTTTTGTTATTTCTTGGCATGTTCCGCAGTTCCAATGCTCACTGAGCGGGAATGTAGGCGGGCGAGTCAATAAGTAAATCACACAGTTCTGTGGGATGGCAGGTTAATGTAGTTGGTCGTTTCTGCAGGTGTCATTAGGTGACAGGAACATCGAACTTTATATTCCCATTCGTCAGGTGGCGCTAAGTGTCGCATGTGCATGCGCAGCGCATAAACAAAATAGCGACCGTACTTACGGCGTGTACAACCAAAGAGCAACGTGCTGTTGTGCGTTTTTTGTGGGCAAAAGGCCTTCCTGCAAAGGACATTCATAAGGAAATGCTTCCTGTTTATGCTGACGAATGTTTATCCCGTAAAGCGGTGCATAGCTGTGTAGAAAAATGTTCTCAAGGACGCTCTAAAATTGTTGATGAAATCCGATCTGGTCGTCCTGTTGAGATTGCAACAGAAGCATCCGTGCAGCGGGTGGAGGAGATGATTAGAGGTGACAGGCGAGTAAGGATAGACTCTGTAGCATCTGCAATAGGGTGCTCACATGGTTCAGCATACAGCATAATGCATGATCGATTGAAATTTAAGAAAGTGTGCTCAAGGTGGGTACACAGACAATTGAAGGAGGAACACAAAATGAACCGATTTGGTCTGTCCTTGCATTATCTCTATGATACGAAGATGAAGGAGAAGCCATGCTGAACGGGATTGTTACTGGGGATGAATCATGGGTGCATCACTACCAGCCCGAATCAAAGTGTGCTTCAATGCAATAGAAACATCCTTTCTTCGCCTTGTATCAAAAAATTCAAGGTTACGCCATCAGCAGGGAAGGTTATGCTGACAGTGTTCTGTGATTGTCAATGAGTGCTTTTAACCAATTTCAAGAATAACGGTGACAATGTGAATTCTGAATGGTACTGTGAAAATTCCATCGATGCTTCATGATGCAATTCGAAGAAAACGTCCAGGACTGCTGACTAGAGGCCTGTTGCTTCTTCATGACAATGCCAGACCACATACGGCTCGATTAACTCAGGAGAAATTTAACCAACTAAGGTGGGAAGTTCTGGAACATCCACCTTTCAGCCCGACTTAGCCCCTAACGATTTCCACCGTTTTGGTCCACTGAAAACCCACCTTGGCGAGAGACATTTCGCGTATGACGCCAAAGTTGAATGTGAAGTGAAAACGTGGATTTAGAAAACAGAGCACGCAGTTCTATACAGCCGATTTGGGAGTACTGATAAAACAATGGGATAAGTGCATCAATGTAGGTGGAAATTGTGTGTTGCCGGGGCCCATAAGGGAAGCAAAGACTAGCAACACTGTAGCCTACCACGCATGTCGTAAGAGGCGACTAAGGAGGCTATGGTTCCGTCGCCCTGCTACTGAGTGAGTGCGTGGCGCGACTCTGTGAGCTGTGAGTTTCGTGTGAAATGCTTTTGAATCTGCCTGAGGTTTTTTTTGGAACGTGACTGCATGTTCGGAGCGAAGGCAGGTGGCTATGTCCCAGAGTTGACCGGTTTTTGCCTTATGCAGAAATGCGTGGCTGCTGGGCTTCTGGTTGACTGCCACTGCCATCGACGATGAACTGTATTTTCGTGGACTGTGTGGGTGAACATCTAGGAAACATCCAGATGGGAAAATGACTGCTGATTCCATCAGAGATAAACTGGATGTTTCGTGGGGGACTATTGTGTTGACATTATGGCGGCGGCATTATGCACAGTGTATCTGTGCGGGCTGTTGTTTGTCGAGACTCCTGTCTTTTCCACTTTTCACATGGGCAGTGGGGAGCGTTTTATCTTATATTCACTGGCACAGGAACGGAGCATAATGGGGACGACCCGTTGCTGTGAAGTTGGAACCGTCACTAACTAACTAACTAACTAAGGTGGAAATTATGTTGAGAAATAAAGGGACAATGTACGTATAAAAATAAACAGGTTTCAAATTGTTATCATATTTAGTTATTTTTCTACAGCTGTTTGTGACTTACTTATTGACTTCCTCTCGTACATATCAGTACCATGTCTGGTCCAGACCTACTGTTTGTCTGGCACTGAGCCAGTTAAGTAAAGTCAAGGAGTTTGTTTTACACACCTTGGGAGATGCAGGAGGCTGGGGTGATATTGACTATATCATCCGCGCAGTACCTAATAGTGGTAGCAGCAGCATCAGTAGTAGTAGTAGTAGTAGTAGTAGTAGTAGTAGTAGTAGTAGTAGTAGTAGCAGCAGCATTAGTAGTAGTAGTAGTAGTAGTAGTAGTAGTAGTAGTAGTAGTAGTAGTAGTAGTAGTAGTAGTGGCAGTAGTAGTAGTAGTAGCAGCAGCAGCAGCAGTAGTAGTAGTAGTAGTAGTAGTTAATGTTGTTGTTTTTGTTGACGTTGTAGTAGTAGTAGTTGTAATAGTAGCAGCAGCAGCAGCAGTCGTAGAAGCAGCAGCAGTAGTAGTAGCAGCAGCAGCAGCAGCAGCAGTAGTAGTAGTAGTAGTAGTAGTAATAGTAGTAGTAGTAGTAGTAGTAGTAGTAATAGTAGCAGTAGTAGTAGTAGTAGTAGTAGTAGTAGTAGTAGTAGTAGTAGTAGTAGTAATAGTAGCAGCAGTAGCAGCAGTAGTAGCAGTAGTAGTAGTAGTAGTAGTAGTAATAGTAGTAGTAGTAATAGTAGTAGTAGTAATAGTAGTAGTAGTAGTAGTAGTAGTAGTAGTAGCAGCAGCAGCAGTCGTAGAAGCAGCAGCAGTAGTAGTAGCAGCAGCAGCAGCAGCAGCAGTAGTAGTAGTAGTAGTAGTAGTAGTAGTAGTAGCAGCATTAGTAGTAGTAGTAGTAGTAGTAGTAGTAGTAGTAGTAGTAGTAGTAGTAGTAGTAGTAGTAATAGTAGCAGCAGCAGTAGTAGTAGTAGTAGCAGCAGCAGTCGTAGAAGCAGCAGCAGCAGAGGCAGCAGCAGTAGTAGTAGTAGTAGTAGTAGTAGTAGTAGTAGTAGTAGTAGTAGTAGTAGTAGTAGTAGTAGTAGTAGTAGTAGTTATTGTTTTATTTGTTGTAGAAGTAGCAATAGTAATTGGTAGTAATAGGGGTAATGGTGCTGATTACGGTAATGGTGGTACATTATAATGCTGGTTGACGTGAAAACGGTGGTGGTGATGGTTGTTGGGGGGGGGGGGGGGGAGGGTGCATTATACATACCCAATACTCCCAGGGCCAGGAAAAGAGAGGTTTAGTGTTTAATTATTTATTGTAAGTAAATTTGATTGACAACCTAGTCCCACATCTATCCATGATGTGTTAATAGTTAATGTAAAAGTCTATCAAGAATCACACCGAACTGGTCAGTGTTGCACTTGCTACCTCCCTCGTGACATTAAATTACTCACCCTCGTCTCGGTTATAAATATTTATGTGGGCGTCAAGCCTGTTAAGCTACAACTGCCTGTTTGACTGTGGCACTGTTGTAAACACGTGTGCCTGTTTGGTTGGGTGGTTGCATGTGATTTATCTGAAAGATTCAGTTGTGACTACTAAGTTTGATACAGTGACTCCTAAGTTTGATGTTGTGATTCCTAAGTCTGATGTTGTGACTTATAAGTCTGATACACTGACAGAAAGGTAATGGGGGATTGAGTTGTGACTCCTAAGTTTGATGTTGTGACTCCTAAGTTTGATGTTGTGACTCCTAAGTTTGATGTTGTGACTCCTAAGTTTGATGTTGTGACTCCTAAGTTTGATATTGTGACTCCTAAGTTTAATGTTGTGACTCCTAAGTTTGATGTTGTGACTCCTAAGTTTGATGTTGTGACTCCTAAGTTTGATGTTGTGACTCCTAAGTTTGATGTTGTGACTCCTAAGGTTGATATTGTGACTCCTAAGTTTGATGTTGTGACTCCTAAGTTTGATGTTGTGACTCCTAAGGTTGATGTTGTGACTCCTAAGTTTGATGTTGTGACTCCTAAGGTTGATGTTGTGACTCCTAAGTTTGATCTTGTGACTCCTAAGTTTGATATTGTGACTCCTAAGTTTGATACACTGGTGTTCAGGTAGAGGAAGATTGCGTTGGGACTCCTAAGTTTGATGTTGTGACTCCTAAGTTTGATGTTGTGACTCCTAAGTTTGATGTTGTGACTCCTAAGTTTGATACACTGGTGTTCAGGTAGAGGAAGATTGCGTTGGGACTCCTAAGTTTGATGTTGTGACTTCCTAAGTCTAATGTTGTGACTTATAAGTCTGATACACTGACAGAAAGGGAGTTGGGGATTGAGTTGTGACTCCTAAGTTTGATGTTGTGACTCCTAAGTCTGATGTTGTGACTTATAAGTCTGATACACTGACAGAAAGGGAGTTGGGGATTGAGTTGTGACTCCTAAGTTTCAGTTGTGACTAAGTTTGATGTTGTGACTCCTAAGTTTGATACACTGGTATTCAGGAGCAGGAAGATTGCGCAGTGACACCTAATTTTGATATTGTGACTCCTAAGTTTGATGTTGTGACTCCTAAGTTTGATGTTGTGACTCCTAAGTTTGATGTTGTGACTCCTAAGTTTGATGTTGTGACTCCTAAGTTTGATGTTGTGACACCTAATTTTAATATTGTGACTCCTAAGTTTGATGTTGTGACTCCTACGTTTGATGTTGTGGCTAATAAGCCTGATGTTGTAAGTCCTAAGTCTGATGTTATGACTCCTAAGTTTGATACACTGGTTAAAGATTGGACAGCAGGTTTCTTCACCTTAACTCTTTCCTGTTAAACATTATTTCATGCAATATATCATTGGATATGTTAATGGTAAGCAGAAACAACAACAATATATGCATTATAAACGCAAAGAGACATGTGCAAGTAACATCATCATTATCTCAACTTGTTCCTCTTGTACCCTGCGGTGTCGAGGTGACGCATAAACAGCGGGACAGTGCCCGTTTATGAGCTTTATATATCGAGATTGCCATGGACTCTATTATTCCCTCTGTCCATCGTTTACATCACATGTGTCAAACTCAAGGCCCGCGGACCACATCCGGCCCGCCGTACAATCATATAATTCCCGAGAGGTCTCCACCGACGTATAAATATATTCGGCACAAGAGAGAATTTTAGGCAAAAATATGTTTCTATTGTTACGATATAAAGTGCAAATCAAATTCCCTAATTAGCAGCCTTCCGAATGATAGGCTACCTGAGAGCGTTCTCGCTTCGATCAGAATAAGCGAAATTAAAAGTTGTGTAGTGAGTTAGTGTTCGTCGTTATAGTTACCTAGAAACGTTCAAATGCTCGTTTTTGATTGGCGCATAAAAAATGAAAGTAGTGTAATGCCCGGATATTACATAACATTTTCCCGCTACGGCTAACCTGATATCAATCAAGCGTCTATCGGTAGGTGCACAATCTTTTAAAATCAAAGCTAGCCTTTAAAATTGTCAAGAGAAAAGTTTATTCTGAAAACAGAGCCTTTCAAAGCCGCTGGGAGGCTGAATATATGTTTACTGATATTGGCGGTAAACCTTTGTGTCTAATTTGTGGAGATAATGTGGCTGTGATCAAAGAATATAATCTGAGACGGTACTACGAGACTAAACATCAAGACAAGTTAAACAGCCTGAATGCAGAGCAAAAGCTACAGAATGTAGAACAACTGAAGAGGCATCTAACATCACAGCAGATGTTTTTCACCAAAGCAAAATCACAAACTGATGCTGCAGTCAAAGCAAGTTTTATTGTGTCAGAGGAGATCGCAAAATCAGGCCGACCATTTACAGAAGGAGAGTTTCTGAAGCGCTGCATGATGAAAGTGTGTGACGTCTTGTGTTCAGACAAAAAGCAGATGTTTGCAAAGGTAAGCCTTAGCAGAAATACGGTTGTTGATCGGGTTTGTGAGATGGCCACTGATGTGAAAACACAGCTGATCGAAAAAGGCAAAGACCTTGCTGTCGATGAAAGTAATGACACGACTGACACTGCACAGCTCGCCACCTTCATCCGTGGAGTGGACTCCAATTTGAATGTTACAGAAGAAATATTGGACATGAAATCCATGCACGGGACAACGACAGGAAAAGACATATTTGACAACGTATGTCAAAGTTTAACTAAAATGAACCTGCCTTGGGACAAATTCATTGGACTGACAACAGATGGAGCACCGGCGATGTGTCGCGAAAACAGTGGACTAGTTGGAAGGATGCGGTTAAAGATGCAGGAGAACTGTACTGGTGAATTGATAGCATATCACTGCATCATACACCAAGGATCGCTGTGTGGTAAAGTCCTCAACATGGAAGATGTAATGAGACATTGTAACACAAACCGTCAACTTTATCAGAGCCAAAGGTTTAAATCAACGCCAATTTCAGTCTTTGTATTTTGCAGGAAATAGAGTCGGCGTTCAGTGACGTGCCCTAAAATATTGAGGTGAGGTGGCTAAGTCGGGAAAAAGTTCTCAATAGATTGTTCCAGCTGATCGAGGGAATCTGTCAATTCATGGACAGTAAAGGAAAAGATTCCACAGTTTTCGGCATAAAAAATGGAAATGTGAGTTGGCGTTTCTGTCTGATATAACCACTCATCTCAACGACTTGAACCTGCAGCTCCAAGGACGGGATCACATAATCACTGCATGATGCAGTGAAGGCATTTCAAGTGAATCTGCGAATATGAGAGACACAAATGCACCAATGCAACCTGTCTCACTTTTCTTGTTGCCAGGCAATGTTAACCCTAGTCAACGCTATGGTGTTTCCCAATGCACCCTTTGCTGAAAAACTTAGCTTACTTTGCGCCGAGTTCGCACAACGCTTTAGTGACTTTGAAGCACAGAAAAGTAATTTCGAGCTGTTTCGCAATCCATTCGCCATAGATGTGGAAACTGCACCTGTAAATTTGCAGATGGAGTTAATAGAGCTGCAGTGTAATGGGACACTAAAGGCAAAGTACGACACTGTGGGGCCTGCACAGTTCACTCGTTTCATTCCTGAAGAGATGCCCCGGCTTCGTCTACGTGCTGCTTGAACCTAGAGCATGCTTGGTAGCACATATATGTGTGTGCAGCTGTTTTCTGTGATGACGATTAACAAAACATCACACAGAAGTCGTCTCACAGATGAACACTTGCAGTCCATCATGAGAATCTCAATGACACAAAACATTACTCCCAACTATAAACGAACTTGTAGCCAAGAAAAGATGCCAAAAATCGTGCTCTGACAAATTGACATAAGAGTGAAAATGTGTATACCAATGGTGTTTTATTATTAAAACCTTTTCCTGTTTTAATTTATATTAATGTTTAAAAAAGGTTTAATTTTCGGCTTATTGAATGTTTATCCTGTCCGGCCCGCAACCTTACGTGTGATTTGAGTTTTGGCCCCCTGAGCGATTAAGTTTGACACCCCTGGTGTCATGGTCCGCCTCTTCTTCTGGTTCCGTTTGGTCTGTACATCATTACTTGTCTGCCTGCCTGCCCGCCCGCCTGCCTGCTTACCCGCCTGCCTACTGCGTCTGCCTGCTCGACCACCCGCCCGCCCGAACGCATGCCCACCGCCTGCCTACCCACCCACCTGCCTGCCCCCGCGCCCACCCGCCTGACTGCCCGCCTGTCCGCTCGCCTGCCTGCTCACCTGCCCACCCGCCTGACCGCCTGCCTGCTCTCCTGTCAGCCTGACTGCCCGCCAGCCTGCCCGCCTGCCTGCCTGCTCGCCTATCAGTGTGCTTTTCAGTAAGATTATCATTGTACACAACGTTAAACGTATTAAGTATATAGTGCTAGCCACATACTTTTTTTAAATTTACATAGAACAATGGGCACTGGATGAATGGTGTTGACAATATCATCACAGCCGCCTTTACTTCCATGAGATTTCCTGGTACTCATTCAAGGATGGGTCGACCTGGAAGCTCAGGTCAGTTTAAACAAATATCAACCACGAATTGGATTCGAACAAATTACTACAGGGAATTCAGGCTGGCGTGCTAGCGTCTGCGTTAACCGCGGCTCTCATGTTCTTCAATACAGTCACAAACAACTGTGTAGGTGTCAACACACACACACATATAACCGTGTAGCTGGCGTGCTGGTGTCACAACACGGCGCAAACACAAGCCTGTGTCATTGTTTATTTCGACATCTGGGTAATGCGTTGCATGACGTCAATCAATATGTTAATTGAGCTAAATTTGGTTTACCGGTTTTACACATGGTAATGTTCTTAGCTTGTTTTGGAACGTTCTCGTTTCTACAGACAACTACCCACCACAACCATCACTGCCACCGCCTTCACATCAGCCACCACTATAATGTAATCACAATTACCGTAACCACAATCATTACTACTAGTTACCATTACTGCCTCTACAACGTCAACAAAAACAACAACAACAACAACTACTACTACTACTACTACTACTACTACTGCTGCTGCTGCTGCTGCTGCTACTACTACTGCTGCTGCTGCTGTTACTACTACTACTACTACTACTACTACTACTACTACTACTACTACTACTATTACAACAGCTACGATTACTACTACTACTACTACTACTACTACTACTACTACTACTACTACTATTACTACTGCTGCTGCTACTACTACTACTACTACTACTACTACTACTACTACTACTACTACTACTACTACTAGTGCTGATGCTGCTGCTGCTGCTGCTACTACGTACTAAAGTTAGTTGCATGTCCTTTACAGGACGTAGCAGTCAACCCCACCATTATTTGACTGTTCGTGATTCCTGGGCATGTTTACGTTCAGTAGTTTGCCATTGCTTTATGAACGACCGACAGCAATACAATTTCATTTTTTTTTAAAAGACCAATGTAAAGCGGCCTCTACTACGCACTAATATTACGTCATTAAAAAAGTAAACACTCGATGAAAGTCGTCATACTGTGATGTCAGAAATACATTGAAACTTTATGCGATCAGACCCGAGCAATCGCAATGTCGGTTAAATGGCGTGTGGTATCGATCCGACCCAGGTGATTGCGCAAAAATTGCGCTCAAACATTGAATAACCAAATGTGTTGCCCCGCCCACGTGCGCCCCAGCTCTGGCTGTCAACGCTGTTCATTTGTGTGGCCACGTCAGGTTGCCAGATTAATATCATTAGTTGCTAACCAGACGTCGAAGGGCCGGGAAGGATAAGAGTACTCGCTTTTAAACTTCCGCTGCGCTGATGACAGGGTAGACGGTTCAACGCCTATACCGGCATTAAATAATATACCAGCATTAAATAAATAAGGTTGTCTCGAAGTAGTTTCCTGCTAAGGGCTATGATGTGATAGCGACATCACATGTTGTAAACCTGAGAGCAAGGAGGAATTGTCGCCCAATCTTGTCCTCACTTTGACAAGCCACGAGCCAGGTGTCCCACCCGCGCCCGACCGCGCCCATGACATTACTAGCGGAGTTCCCTATCAACTTCGCCATTAAGTCAGACTTAAACGCTAACTTCTCTTTCAGAAAACAGTACTACAGGTGTGACGAGGGGATCTGGCCGACGATCGACGCTCAGAGGAAAGGCGAGACGGACATATAATCAGATTGCTACTGGAACTATTAGTGTTGGAACTCTTCGCTGGCTGCTGAGGATGGGGACGGAGCGCTTGTGGGAATGTCCCGAATGCTGTGATGTCGGTTCCTAAATCAATCAATCAATCAGAAAACACTGGCAAACTTCTTAACGTAAAATTGTCTAGCCCATCAACCGGGGGGGGGGGGGGGGGGGGGGGGGGTTTGATCGGAAAGTCCCGAAAAAAAGTCCTGAAAGGACATGGAACATGTTATTTAAGTTGCTAATTGGGGGTAGCGTTTCTGATATACTAATTCATTCTCTCCATACCACCGCGCCTGTATTCAGGAACCGCTGTAGTGCAATGGCTAGCATGCTTGCTTGTCGCTCATGTATTTGAATCTTCTTTGAGACGGCGTTGTTTTTTTTAAAGCATTGATCTGTACTCACAAGAGTCCATTTGGTCTGTTTGATCTATGTGAGGATATTGGTATGTCAGGTTGTTGGTCTGTTTGATCTATGTGGGGATATTGTCATGTCAGGTTGTTGGTCTGTTTGATCTATGTGAGGATATTGTCATGTCAGGTTGTTGGTCTGTTTGATCTATGTGAGGATATTGTCATGTCAGGTTGTTGGTCTGTTTGATCTATGTGGGGATATTGTCATGTCAGGTTGTTGGTCTGTTTGATCTATGTGAGGATATTGTCATGTCAGGTTGTTGGTCTGTTTGATCTATGTGAGGATATTGTCATGTCAGGTTGTTGGTCTGTTTGATCTATGTGGGGATACTGTCATGTCAGGTTGTTGGTCTGTTTGATCTATGTGAGGATATTGTCATGTCAGGTTGTTGGTCTGTTTGATCTATGTGGGGATATTGGTATGTCAGGTTGTTCGTCTGTTTGATCTATGTGGGGATATTGGTATGTCAGGTTGTTGGTCTGTTTGATCTATGTGAGGATATTGTCATGTCAGGTTGTTGGTCTGTTTGATCTATGTGAGGATATTGTCATGTCAGGTTGTTGGTCTGTTTGATCTATGTGAGGATACTGTCATGTCAGGTTGTTGGTCTGTTTGATCTATGTGATGAAAAGACCTGTCGCTATTTCATCCAAGTTATTTATTTTTAAAAATAGATTATTGTTGTTGGAATGTATTGTACAAATATGTTGCTAGACATTACTGTAGGTATCTGTTGCTTTAATGTACTGCATATCTTTGGTGCTGAACTATATTGTGGTTATTTGTTGTGGAACTGTATTGTAGATATTTGTAGTTGAACAAGATCTCAGATTGAGACAATCGACATTCTATTCATTGACTGGCTGTTAATGAAGTTAATCACGTGATACGAATAGTGACAGAAAACATGCATCGACCACAACTGGATAACTATTGTTTGTTGTGTTTTCAGTGATCGTATGTTCGAGGGGCTGCAACTCTCGGAAATGGGCGGGGACCAACATCCGGCCTGATACAGTCGTCCAAGGTGAAAATGTGTGTCTGGCTCACTGGTGAACTTGGAAGGACAACTCTAGACTCTAGCTGTCACGTGAAATCAGGTCACCTCTTTCTCCGTCAGAATACACACGTATCATTTCCTTGTTTGTTTGATCAAGTGACTGGATTGGAGCAGATATCGGCAGTCATGTCTCTCTGTCCATTATGTTATTATTTGTTGTCCAACTGTTCAAGCTTCATCAAAATAGCAGGAGACAGAGAGTATTGGAGTGTGGTTATCGTCGATATTTGTTCCAGGCTTGACACCTGAAGGAGGAGGGGAAGGAGGTTGAGAGGTGGAAGAAGAAGAAGGCGGGGAATGAGGAGGGGAAGGAGGAGGAGGAGGAGACGTACTAGTAGAAGAAGACGATAACGAAGAAGAAGAACAACAACAAGAAGAACAAGAACAAGAAGAATCTTATCTACATAGGTACCCTTCCACTTACTTACTGATCTACCAATCTAGCTACGGGATTAACTTGATCGTTTCTCCGTGATCTTTCTGGGAGATTAACTTGATCGTCACCTTATGAACTAGCTCAAAGGTTAACATGACCATCTCTCCATGCTATATATCAGAGGTTAACTTGACCGTATCTCAGAAGTTGACTTTACTTTCTCTCCATGCTACATCCCAGAGGTTAACTTGACTGTGCATGATATACCTCAGAGATTAACTTAACCGTCTCTTCATGATATATCTCAAAGGTTAACTTGATAGTATCTCTACGATCTAGCTCGGACATTAACTTGATCGTCTTTCTGTGATCTAGCCTGGAGATTAACTTAGCTTAATTGCCTCTTTGGTTTAACTTGTTAGGAACATAGGTATGAACTCTCTGTCTCTCTCTATTCTCCCTCTGCGCCTCTCTCTGTCCATCTCGCTGTCTCTCTCTCTCTCTCTCTCTCTCTCTCTCTCTCTCTCTCTCTGTGTCCATCTCTGTTGTTCTGTCTCTATGTCAGTGTGTGTGTCCCTTCTCTTTCAGTGCCGAACTCTCCGTGCTTCGCTTTCTCTCTCTCTCTCTCTCTCTCTCTCTCTCTCTCTCTCTCTCTCTCTCTCTCTCTCTCTCTCTCTCCCCCCCCCCCCACTCTCTGGCTAATTTTTCACAAAATGAACATAACCTAACATGTGTCCTTTGTTTTTAAACTCTCCACAGTTTGATAGTCACGTGACATGGTGAATGATGCTCATAAGGTCAGACCTCCTATGCTCCTGAGTGGACATTAAGGATAAGAAATATCACATTGTGGTGTCTAACAGATCGAAACTACCACATTATCCTGCTTGACAGATCCAAACTATCACATTGCCATGTCTGACAGTTACAAACGGAGAACCAAACCCTACCTCCCCAGGTACCAACCCCTGTCGTCTGCAGCAGCCGTCTCATATAGAAGACGATGTTCAAATCCATTCACCACCTCCTACTCCCGTGAGCTAATATACTACATTGATGGCTCCCCGAAACGGGTGATCAACTCCTACCACGGTCCAAACTCTCCGTCCTTCAACAAAGCCTCCAGAATATTCTTGTGTTCTCCAGGCTCGGGTCACTGTCTTACCAGGGTCACGGGAAGCGCATCAGTCAATGACGTCAGCGCGTCGCATGTGTATACGAACCCAGGAAACATTCTAAATGTTTCCACCAGGCGAGGCGATGACAGCAACATAGAATGCCAAAATAATTTGCACAGTTCACAGTTATGCCTCGATATGACGCTATCAGAGAGCGGTGTGTCAGTGGGAGAGTCGGAAGACTGGTCCATTTTTGGTCGCGAAATGGACAGCATATCCCAGCGTTCATCAAACAGCTGGAGCACCTTCTGTGAGGTCAGCTGTGATAATGACTTTGAAAGGCGTGACTTCGACAGCTTCAGCGGTGCCGGTTTCCTTGGAGACGAGCCACGCGATTTTCACTATAGCACCATCGACGACAACAACTTTGGATATGAAAACCAAACTGACTGCATGCCAATTCAAGACCCGTTGGTTCCAGAAAACACATGTTACATGCATTTGCATGATGGGTATGTCAAAGAAACATTGAAAAATGTCAGTCCTTGCTGGCAAAGTGAAAACAGGAAAGACCAACTTGAAGATTTTCCGGTGTGCGCGTCCAATTTGGAATCACATCCTGGTATGTTAAATGAGTCAGTGAAATATAACATCAGGCAAACATCAGAACAGACTGTGGCGTATAAAGCACATAATCTGTGTTGTGAAAATTGGCAGCATGAGTCACGTGACTCCGTAGTCTCTGATAATTCTTATTCTAGTGAATGGCACAGTTTTCCCCACCTGGGGGAGTTTGACAATTTTAGATCCCTGCCTGGTCAGGACATATCTAAACTCGAAGACAAACACAAAGATTTCAGCTGTGATAACGGTTATTCTGAGGATTTCTGTTCTGATGTCCTTGACTCAACGATCTCCTCTGTTTCCGGTGACGCGGGGGTGACAAGAACACATGGTGATATCGAGATGACAAATACACATGTTGATAGTGAATTGACAAGAACACCCGGTGATATGGAAATAATAAGAACAGGTGGTAATATCGAGGTGATAAAAACACATTATTGTTTGGAATTGCCAAAAACATACGTTGATACTGAATTGTCAAAAAGACACAGTGATTTGGATCTGGCAAGAACGTCCGGTGATATAGAATTGACAAGAACGTCCGGTGATATGGAGTTGATAAGAACATCCGGTGATATTGAACTGACAAGAACATCCGGTGATATTGAACTGAAAAGAACATCCGGTGATATGGAGTTGACAAGAGTATCCAGTGAAATGGAATTGACAAAAACACATGGTGATATGGAATTTACCAGAACATCCGGTGATGTGAAAGTGATAAGAACACATGGTAATATCGAAGCGACAAAGTCATACGGTGAAATGGAATTGACAAAAACGTCCGGTGATGTGGGATTGACCAGAACGTCTCGTGATATGGAATTTACAAAAACACATGGTGAAAAGGAATTGACAAGACCACATGGTGATTTGGAGTTGACAAAAACACAAGGGGAAATGGAATTGACAAACACACGTACTGATATAGAACTCACAAAAACACATGGTGGTATGGAATTGACAAGAACACGCGGTGATATGGAATTGATAAGAGCACATGGTGTTATGGAACACACAAAAACATATGGCGATATGGAATTGACAAAAACGCATGGTGATGTGGAATTGACAAGAACACCCGGTGATACGGAATTGATGAGAATACGCAGCGATATGGAAGTAAAGAGAACACAATGTGATGTGGGGATGACAAGGTGTTATTCTCCTCCTAATACGTCGATGGTGTCAAGTGGGGATAATACACGTAGTAAAGTTAACAGGCAGGACGGGGTACAATGCGGGACATGCTCTTTTGAGGATTGTATTGATTCTGTACACGGAGCCCAGACGGTTAGACGTGCGAATGGTGTAGAAGTTCAGGGCGGTACACATGTGTACAGTGAAATAGATAGAGTACAGAAGGGTTCAGATGTGTACAGTGTGACAGGTAGAGTAGAGAAGGGTACAAGTGTGTACAGTGTGACAGACAGAGTACAGGAGGGTACAGATGTGTACAGTGTGACAGACAGAGTAGAGGAGGGTACAGATGTATACAGTGTGAAAGATAGAGTACATAATGGTTCAGATGTGTACAGTGTGACAGGTAGAGTAAAGGAGGGTACAGGTGTGTACAATGAGGAAGACGAAGCACAGGAGAGTACAGACGTGTATAGTGAGGAGTATGAAGTACGAGAGGGTGCATATGTGTATAGTGAGGAAGAAGAACTGCAGGAGGGTATAGATGTATACAGCGGAAAAGACGTGACCAAACGCCACTCACTACCGAATGATAACAACACTCATGGTCTCAAATATGGGACCGTAGATTGCTACCGGGCAACTCTGGAAGACGAGATCAAAGATCACGTTTCAAAGATGTCCTCAAAGCACCAGTTCATGACTTCAGGAGAGACATTGCACGAGGCGGATTCCCCGCTGGAATCACGACATGAAAGTAGTTCATCGGGGACAAGGAGTGAAAATCAGATCCTTTATAAGATCGGAAACTTTCAGAAAAATGATGCTACAAGAGAACAGAAATATAACCAGTACACCAATGTGCAGACGGACAGACTGTCGTACTGTGAAGACAACGAAGGAAATGGCGTCGTGAAAATTCATGCCAGTACCGTTTATCAAACAGTTCAGTCTACACACAGAAGGGGCATGTTGAGAGAGGACAGCGGGGATTTGCTCAGGGGTAGCAACTATTTTATAGATGATACAGAGAAGGAGAATGACTTGCTGCGTACAAGAGAAATGTTGGATGATGATGATGTAATTGCGTCATCAGTTTCTGCTAGGAACTTGTTGCCGTTTGTTGGTCACGTGGTTGATAAATTGATCAGATATAGCGGGACTGAAGATACGACTAAAACAAAATATTCAAAGTCAAATAGAGTGAAGTGTTGTGAAGACAGCAATGCTACTGATTGTGACAACGCTTCTCGTTTCCTGCCGCCAGAAATAATTAGCAAAGACGATGTCAACAGTTGGGATTTGCCAGGGATAACGGGACAGAGATGCATCAATAACCCAGAAGGCTGCGTTATTGATTCTGGGGGTGAAAGTACTCATGTGAAGGATGAGCAAACACGGGTTAAACAGAGTAGTGTGTGTCTCCGGGATTCGGCGTCGGTTGACTCAGAGATTTATAATAATAACACACGCGTAGAACATGTGATCGATTCAAGTTGTGCAGACGTTAAAAACTTGTCATGTGGCAGTGAATTCTGGGAGGAATCTCAACCAAATAAAACAGTCCTGGGAAAAACAGGAAGTATTAAAAATAAACATTCTGACATCGGTATCAACACAGACCCAAGCCACGCGCAACCTGTTAAACAAAGGAGAGCGCATGTGACTCAACAGTTTGAAAACCAGTTTGTGATATCATTTGATTCCAGTGACATTTCCGTGGGATTTCACTTGTGTGTGTATTGTGGCAAGCGTATAAAAACGTATGTATATAGCAGAGTTTGTAGTCGCTGCGTGTGTCGTATGTACAATGAGAGTTTAGCTGATTATGAGAAAGTTATCAATAATTGCTGTCGTCGTGAAGATATCGATTCGTGTGGGGGAATTCCTGTTTCTATACTTGATGAATCAATAACACACGCACGCGAGAAACTGCGCAGGGACAAAGGCACTCAGCACGTGCAACATTTCTGCGCAGAAACGCAGGGCGTGGGTTCTGGGAAAACAGATGAGATCATAAGTTGCAGTAGACCCAAGGAACAAGAAGCGAACAAGTCTTCAAGCGAGCACGACAGAGACAACCCGGCTGTACACCATCGGGATATACTGGACACACAGAGTGTGGATAATAATTTGTTATCCATATCCAGATCTGGTACAGACACATCTAGTCATAACGTGTTATCCGCTATTAAATTGGACACTGCATCCAGAATCAGCGAGAGTTGTCAGACTGGCAGTTGGAATACCTTGTGTTCAGACTTGACTACAAAAGACTCTGTGAGTATTGATATAACATCCTCTCGCATGATCTCATCTACGCGTTCTTCGTCTGTGCCTTCAGATTGTATAACCTCGACGCCAGATATTAAACTGAGAACTGACGAAAATCTTCCCTTTGTTGTACCTACCTGTCTTACCTCGCCGGCGTCATCGATTGTATCACGTGACAAGTCATTCGATATTCAGAAGATGAAGGAAAATGGTGGTAACCTTGACATGAACAGTTCTACTTCCGGTGTTAATATAGACTTAGATTATCTTGTATCCCTTGCCGATTCATCACACAGAAACACAGACAACGTATCTTCAACTATTGGTTTGTTTACAGGTGGTTGTCTTGTCAACCGTTTGGACAACCTCCATGCCCAGCTGTCCTTTATTTCTGGCAACAGTTTCAGCGCAAGGACTCAAGTTTCTGAGTATATGCCCATTGACATTTACAGGGATCGTGCAGAAGCTACGTGCGCTTGGAAGTATAGCGCTGCTGGCGGTTCTAGCGATGCTGGTGGGTTTTCTAACGCAATAAGAGATCATGCTGCCAGACAGACAATTTTAGACACAGCAGCTGGGAAAGAACATCTCAGTAGATCCCGTAATTGGAATGGATCGTCCCCATCTGCAAGTGATAGTTTAGATGTTCCCGATACTAAAGAAGAATACGACAATGATGATACTTACGTTACAACAGCAACAACACTCAGAGGGTCAAGGTTTCTGCCTCGTTTCTACCACCACATGCAGCTGTTCAAGTATGGGCAGGCCAAAGTCAGTAGTTTGTGGACTGTACCTGAAGAACCAGAAAATATATGTGACGAAACACCTCCGCATTCATCGTCAATCCTGTCTGTAGAAGCATCGCTTGCAAGAAACAGCCCCAGCGACCAAACAGTGTTTATTGCTAGGAAGCCCTTCGCAGCTGGGAACGATACAGCACTGAGACAATACAACTCCCTCAACAACACGGGTTCGAAGAAATGCACTTTGAACCTTGAGTCCATCATCTCTGTGGGAGATAACCATGGTGTACTTGAAACAGAAGATAACGAGAGAACACATCTGTCTACACGTTCTGGGTTGGCGCTTTCTTCATTGTTGGAAAAGGACCACTGTTCCTTAGATCTCGGCTCAAACAGAGCCTGTAACCGAACTATCGCAGACCATGCTTCTGTGGAATGTCGACATGATGAGATCGGAACATGTTGCAGATATTTAACTGATGGAAGCAAGAATACTGTGGATTCGTGCACAGTTTATGATCCTCTAGACAAGCACAGACACAGCCGTGGAGATGCTTCTGCGGGTGACCGGGGAATGAGTTGTAACTTTTCCAATGGAATCCGCCATAAAGATTCTGCTGTTTGTGAACAAGTGCCACAGGAGAGCTCTACTGATAACTTGTCAGCTTTGGACAGACTAACCGAGTCGCTGTCGCAGTTTAGAAGACACGATGTGGATTTAATGTTTGCCACCAGCTCTTCATTCCGGGAAGATGCGGCAGATTCAGACACAGAATCACAACAGAGTCTGTCAAGCTCAATCACGGTACAGGGGAGACACAGCGACAGAAGTGACGTGTCAGATCTGGGGTACAATGACTCATTTACCAGCGACCTTGACAGTAACACATCGTCTGATAGAATCAGACACATCCACTTCACCGCCACGGGCAAGGCCGAGGTCAAGGAAGCAGGCGACAATGACTATGATAACGTGTTTTCTCCGAGGCCAGTAATGATACAATCACACCTGAAAATAACACAGACAGATTTGGACGAGATCGTCAAGTACAGCGACATTAATGTTAATCACTTTGAAACGATACAAGAAGAAACCTCGAGTATGTCCCAGGCTCAAGAAATAGCCCAGATGATGCCTTCACAGAACGAGTGTGCAGCAACTACCTCCCTTCCCACACCAGACTGTGATGACTTGTATCGAGCTTTCACCAACGAAGTCTCAGAGAAACAGCAGAACCATACATGTATCGTGCTCGAGGACGAATATGTCAGCAAATATCGATTCAAGCGCTTTCTGAAGAAGTCGCACACCAAACGAAAGAAAGGTCTCAAAGTTTTGAACTTCTTTAGCAGATTGAGTTGTGTATCAGGAGCGGCTAGCTCACCCATCAGCAGCCCGGTTCTGTCGCGGAAACATTGCAATAAACACGACACATTCTTGAATGCTGAATCAAAGGTGCTCCCCCAACAAACGATTTCCAATCCACTTCTTGACAGTTCTTCATCGTGTCACCATCATGAAATTCATAGTTTGTCATCGGTTGGTCCGTGTAGCAGCCCATCCTCAAGTAACCAAAGCCTTGATTCCGTGCCGTCCAAAACAGACAGTGCCTACTCTAGTTTCTCCGAATCTTTAGAGGCCGCAGTTTACAGTCCTGAGAGTGTAAGTAGGTCAGACAACCAGATCCATGCTCCCCTCGACCACCACACCACAAGTGTAAATATGGATTCTTCCATTGGCAGCTATTCGTCCTCATTGGACTGCAGTTTAGACGTCGATGTAATTCACGTCAGCGCGCTTAATGGCGCCGACATACGCACCGCCGCGCCGAAATACAATGCTGTGAGTAGCACAGACACCATCTCAGACATCTTGGACGAGTTAAAAACGTGTCAGGGTGAGATCGACTCTGGATTAATCGACCACATGAAGTATGGCCATCACCCAGCAAAGGTAGACAAGAGATGGGGTTGATTGATTTATGTTAGAGCGAGATGAATGAAGAATATCCCAGTTACAACAGGTACCGACGCATATCGGTATAAATACGCAAGGGATAAAGTTGATTCATTCTATTAGGGTAAGATCGATAGCGCATCACTCAACTGCAAGAGACACGTGTGCAGTCCTGTACAAAGAGATTACTAGAGATAGAAAGGCTGATTGTTTCTATCATGGCGAGGTCGATACCGCCGTGTTCAACCATGCAATATATATATGTGGACTCATTCCAACACTAGAAGTGAAATGAATGAATCACCAAATAAACGGAAGTAGAATCGGCAAGCGTCACTAGAACACGATAACATGTGACAAAATGGACGTTGCGGCCAAAACCGTCGCCAGCACACAAACAACAACAACAACACACACAAACAACACACACACAAACAACACAAACACACACACAAACAACATACACATACAACACACACACACAAACAACACACACAAATAACACACACATATACACAAACAACACACACAAACAACACACACACAAACAACACACACATATACACAAACAACACACACACACACAAACAACACACACATATACACAAACAACACACACATATACACAAACAACATACACACAAACAACACACACAAACAACACACACACACACAAACATCAACACACACACAAACAACACACACAACACACACACACACACACAGACAACACACACACAAACAACACACACACAAACAACACACACAAACAACACACACACAAACAACACACACACACAAACAACACAAACATATACAAAAACAACACACACACAAACAACACACACACAAACAACACACACACATATACACAAACAACACACATATATACACAAACAACACACACACACAAACAACACATATACACAAACAACACAAACACACAAACAACACATACATATACACAAACAACATACACACAAACAACACACACACACACATACACAAACTACACACACACAAACAACACGCACACACATATATACACAAACAACACACACAAAAACAACACACGCACACACATATACACAAACCACACACACACATACACAAACAACACACACATACACAAACAACACACACAGCACACACACAAACAACACACACACAAACACACACACACATTTACACAAACAACACACACACAAACAACACATACAAACATATACACAAACAACACACACACAAACAACACACACATATACACAAACACACACACACACAAACAACACACATACACAAACATCACACACATATACACAAACAACACACAAACACACAAACAACACACATATACACAAACACACACACAAACAACACACACATATACACAAACAACGCACACACACAAACAACACACAAATAACACACACATATACACAAACAACACACACACAAACAACACACACATATACACAAACACACACACACACACAAACAACACACATACACAAACATCACACACATATACACAAACAACACACAAACACACAAACAACACACATATACACAAACACACACACAAACAACACACACATATACACAAACAACGCACACACACAAACAACACACAAATAACACACACATATACACAAACAACACACACACAAACAACACACACATATACACAAACAACGCACACACACAAACAACACACACACAAATAACACACACATATACACAAACAACACACACACAAACAACACACACATATACACAAACAACACACACATACACACAAACAACACACATACACAAACAACACACACACAAACAACACACACACACACACAAACAACACACACACACAAACAACACACACATATACACAAACAACACACACACACAAACAACACACACATATACAAAACAACACACACACAAATAACACACTGACACAAAACACAAAACACACACACACACAAACAACACACACACAAACAACACACACACAAACAACACACACACACACAGACAACACACACACAAACAACACACACACAAACAACACACACACAAACAACACACACACAAACAACACACACACAAACAACACACACACACAAACAACACAAACATATACAAAAACAACACACACACAAACAACACACACACAAACAACACACACACATATACACAAACAACACACATATATACACAAACAACACACACACACAAACAACACATATACACAAACAACACAAACACACAAACAACACATACATATACACAAACAACATACACACAAACAACACACACACACACATACACAAACTACACACACACATATATATACACAAACAACACACACAAAAACAACACACGCACACACATATACACAAACCACACACACACATACACAAACAACACACACATACACAAACAACACACACACACAGCACACACACAAACAACACACACACAAACACACACACACATTTACACAAACAACACACACGCAAACAACACATACAAACATATACACAAACAACACACACACAAACAACACACACATATACACAAACACACACACACACACACACACAAACAACACACATACACAAACATCACACACATATACACAAACAACACACAAACAAACAACACACAAACAAACAACACACACATATACACACACAACACACACACACAAACAACACACATATACACAAACACACACACAAACAACACACACATATATACAAACAACGCACACACACAAACAACACACAAATAACACACACATATACACAAACAACACACACACAAACAACACACACATATACACAAACAACGCACACACACAAACAACACACACACACACAAATAACACACACATATACACAAACAACACACACACAAACAACACACACATATACACAAACAACACACACAAAAACAACACACACATACACACAAACAACACACATACACAAACAACACACACACACACACAAACAACACACACACACAAACAACACACACATATACACAAACACACACACACACACAAACAACACACACATATACAAAAACAACACACACACAAACAACACACACACACAAACACACACAACACACACACACACACACAAACAACACACACATACACAAACAATACACACACACACAAACACACACACACAAATAACACACACACAAACCACACACACACACAAATAACACACACACAAACAACACACACACAAACAACACAAACACAAACAACACACACAAACAACACACACACAAACAACACACACACACACACATAACACACACACACATAACACACACACAAACAACACACACACAAATAACACACAGACACAAAACACACACACAACACACACAAACAACACACACACAAACAACACACACACAAACAACACACACATACACACACAACACACACACACAAACAACACACACAAACAACACACAAACAACACAAACAACACACACAAACAACACATACAAACATATACACAAACAACACACACACAAACAACACACACATATACACAAACGCACACACACACACACACACAAACAACACACGTACACAAACATCACACACATATACACAAACAACACACAAACAAACAACACACACATATACACAAACAACACACACACACACACAAACAACACACATATACACAAACACACACACAAACAACACACACATATACACAAACAATGCACACACACAAACAACACATACACAAATAACACACACATATACACAAACACACAAACAACACACACACAAACAACACACACACAAACAACACACACACACAAACAACACAAACATATACAAAAACAACACACACACAAACAACACACACACAAACAACACACACACATATACACAAACAACACACATATATACACAAACAACACACACACACAAACAACACATATACACAAACAACACAAACACACAAACAACACATACATATACACAAACAACATACACACACAAGTGTGGATAGTATGACCATTGAAGGAACGGAGGCATGCAGGTGCCTGGGTGCGGTCTTCGGCTGCTCCAGCATCATAGGGGAAGAGATGCAGGCTGGAGTCGGCTCTGGAAATGGGATATACTGTGCACTACAGCATCTGCTGAGGTCAAAGGCGCTGTCTCGTGGCACCAAGATCGCAGTATACAGGGCACTGATCGGGCCGGTTGTGCTGTGTGGCTCTGGGGCCTGGAGTGCAGCGAAGGGAGACGAAGCCTTGTTGCAAGCCTTTGGGAGCAGAGTTTTAAGACGCATCTTTGGACCCATTGGGGATGCACGGGGTGGAGAGTGGAGGGGAAGAAGTAACAAAGACATTTATGATTTGTTTAAGTCCCCGCTGATCACTGGTGTCATGAGGGCTGGTGGACTGCAATGGCTGGGGCATGTGGAGGGAATGGAAGATAATAGGGAAGCGGGACTCGCTTGCACTCAGGAGATAAATGACCGTGGACCCCGGGGTGGACCGGGAGGGCGGTGGAGAGATAGTATACGTACGGACCTACAAGCACTTGGGGTCGACGACTGGCGGGAGGGGGTCCACCAGAGAGACGAATGGAGACAGATTGTATTTGCAGCAAAGAACCTCAATGGCTCGGAATGCTGAAGAAGAAGATATACACAAACAACACACACACAAACAACACACACATATACACAAACAACGCACACACACAAACAACACACACAAATAACACACACATATACACAAACAACACACACACAAACAACACACACACACACACACAAACAACACACACAAAAACAACACACACATACACACAAACAACACACATACACAAACAACACACACATATACACAAACAACACACACACAAACAACACACACATATACAAAAACAAAACACACACAAACAACACACACACACACAACAACACACAACAAACAACACAACACACCAAACAACACACCATCACAAAAAACACACACAAAAAACCCCACACACACAAATAACACACACACAACCCCCCCACACACACAAATAACACCCACAAAACAACACACACACAAACCCCACACACAAACAACACACACAACAAAAAAACACAAACACACAAACCAAAAAAAACCCACCCCACACACTAAAAAACACAAACACACACACAACAAAAAAAACACAAATAACACACACCACAAAAAACCCCACACCACTAACAAAACAACAAAAAAACACCACACAAACAAAACAAAAATACCAAACAACACACCCCAAAAAACACACACACACAAACAACCAAACAAAACACACACACAAACAACAACCACACACACAAAAAACACACACACAAACAACAACACACACAAAACCCAAAACACACCAAAAAATACACAACATACCACAAACCCAAAACACAAAAAACAACACACACACAATATACACACAAACAACACACAAACAATACACACAAAACACACCCAAAAAACACACACAAAACAACACACTAAAACAAACAAACACCAAACAACAACAACAACCACCACAAAAACACACACACACCAAACAAAACACAACACAAACAAAACACAAAACACACAAAAAAACCACACAAACACACACACAAAAACACACAAAACAAGCAAAAGCACACACAAAAAACACAAAACAAACAAACCCCATGCACAAACAACACACACACAAACAACACACACAAACAACACACACATAAACACACATGCAAACAACACACACATGCACAAACAACACGTACACACACAAACAACATACACACACACGAGCAACATACACACAAACAACACACACAACATACACACACACAAACAACACACACACACACACAAACAACACACACACAAACAACACGCACACACAAACAACACACAAACAACACACACACACACACAAACAACACATACACACAACACACACACACACAAATAAAACACACACAAAAAAACAAAAACAC